>JAEANM010024132.1:0-11217 GCA_017656035.1 Myanophis thanlyinensis
AATTAAATTGGATATCAAAATTAAGATTTAAAACCTAAGTTAAAATTTAAAAAAATTTAAAATTTAAAACGTTAAAAATTTAAAACCAATTTAAAAAACCCCAACTAATTACTACTAGGCCAGACCGGCCTGTTGGAACAGAAAGGTTTTTAATGCGCGCCGGAAAGTCCGCAGGTCCGGGATGGTCCGGATCTCCGGGGGCAATTCGTTCCAGAGGGAGGCTGCCCCCACAGAGAAGGCTCGAACCCTCGGGGCTGCCAGACGACACCGTCCTGGCAATGGGACCCCGAGGAGGCCGGCCCTGTGGGAAAGCACTAGCCGGTGGGAGGCTGATGGTGGCAACAGGAGGTCCCGTAAGTACCCGGGTCCCAAGCCATGGAGCGCTTTAAAGGTAAGCGCCAACACCTTGAATCACATTTGTTTTCAGCGCAAAACAAATTCTGATAGGGAAAAACAAAAGACTGTGTTGGTTTGCTGAGTCTTTTAAAGTGAGCTGTGGAAGAGACACACCAGGGAAAGTGAAAGGCTCAAATAAGAACAGGAGGATGTTAATTTTCAAGCATTTATTTGGTCTGGTAATTAATTTTGTGCCTCAAAATGTTTGCCTTTTTCCCTTTGCTTGAACTTGAGATTGTTGGGGCATTTTTTTTTTTTTTTAAATATCGTGACTGTTTTTGCTGGATAATGCCAGTGAACTTTCCAACGCACTTCTTGCGCAATCCCGCTAGACCTAGCCCAAGTTGTGCAAAGAACTCTTTGATGGGGAAAGTGATGGATACCCACCGGCAAAGTCTTATAAATAATCTGTCACTATCGTCTGTATGGGGAAAAACAACTACCAAGTTACATAGGAGGCAGGTCGAGACAGCGAGAAACCAGTCACTGTTTACATCACTGCAAATCCAGGTTCTGCTTTGAAAACAAATTTCCAATGGATCCTGAAAGGTACAGAAGCTCCCTCCTTGGCATCTTAAGGCGTGCTGAGCAGGAGGATAGGAGGAGCACGGAAGGCTGGGATTTGAGCCTCTAGAGTTGGCAACCCAAGGCTGAGCAAAAGATGCAGCGCGAAAGGACGAGAGACAGGCCAGCCCGCCGGGTTTAAATCTGCACACTGTAGTAAAAGTGGCTGAACGGGTGCCCAGTTGGGGAATTGTACTTACTGAGGCTGAACGGATGCGGCTTTACAGATTTACAGAGTTGGAAGGGATCTTGTAGGTCATCTAGTCCAACCCTCCATGCCCAAGCAGGAGACTCTCTGATGGCTCTCAACGTACAACCAGAATTTCTGTGGCTAAGCAAGGCAGTTGTTGACTAAGTCATTGGCCGATTTTATGTCTTTTTATGTGTATGTGTGTGTGTGGCTACAATTGTTGAGTTGAACCTCTATGATTGTTGATCGAATTGCGCAGTTGTTAAACAAACAGGGCTTCCTCTCCGTCGACTTTGCTCATTTAAAACCGGCTGGGAAGGCTGCAGATGATGGTCCCAATGACTCTGGGATACAGCAACCCCTGTAAATACACGCCAGTTGACAAGGGCCTCCGTTTTGATGGGTACAAGGAGTCCACGGCCCACAACCACAATTGAGAGCCAAAATTTCCATCACTAAGGAAGGACGTTTGCTCAATGAGCTCTGCCCCCGTTTCAGTGACTTTAACCGGGTTGTTAAGTGAATCGGGCCTCCCCACTGATTTTGCCGGTCAGAAGGTCGCAAATGGGGGTGTCAGTGTAGATATATTCATGAACTGGAATAGGCTTGGTAACAAGGTCAACCAATGAATAGGCATAGCAACAGATCAGCCAATGGGAGCTGATTGGTGACTGAAACAGTAAGGAGCCTGGGCATGGCTAAACTAATCTGTGCTGAGCTCTGAATTGAAACCAAAACTGAATCTCCTTTCCTTGTGTTTGCTTGTACTTGCTACCACATTGGAAAAACCTGCTTTTGGTATTGTATATTTACTTCATGTGTTATATATTATATAAAGAGAAGTTTCTTATGTATAATGGAATCCTGCTGAATCAATTACTTGTGTGGGCTTTCTGGTTCTGATTGCTGCTGGAAATGCTGACTGGGGGTCACATGACCTCAGGACACAGCAACGGTCAGAAATTTGAGTCGCTTGCCAAGCGACTGAATTTTTGATGACCGTGGGGATGCTGCCAAGGTCGTAACTGCGAAAAATGATTACAAGTCACATTTTTCAGTGCCGTTGTAACTTTGAACGGTCACTAAATGAAGGAACTATCTGACAACCTTGACCAGGATGACTGAAAATCTCCAGAGAGCAAATGGTTTCTCTACCTTCCCAACTCTGCTCTTTTGGGGGCAGAAGGTGCTTCCTTCTCCTCTCTGGCCATCCCTACAATTGATGGATGCGTTCTAGACCTCACCGTGTTCTTAATCCCCCATTTTCAACATAGCGGGAAAAGACGGAGCTGGTTCACAAACCTCTCGTGCACGTCCAGCACAGAAGGAACAGGGCGGAACAAGGCTTGTTAATGTCCATGGTTTTAACCAGGTTTGTGGAAGGAAGGCAGGCCCCATCGGACTGCAACCAGCGGCCAAAGCGATGCAACGGACCACTTGTCCTGATGCTTCAGCCGAGTTTTCTCACATCCTTGGAGCAACCAGCAGGCCGGTTTGTGCACAGGCAGAAAGCAAGCAAGCCCAGGCGCGTCCTGGACATGAAGAAGAGCGAAGAAGAACCGGGTGGCTTGCCGCTGCTTCGGCTTGTTTGCTTAAACTATATTAATCACTTCTCTGACCAGTGCTCGGGGCGACGCGCGTGCGGCACGAAACGATCAAGAATTCAAATAGCCGTTTAAAAACAACAGCGCGGCGCATTGCAAAAGCAATTACCACCCGACGAGGTTTAAAAAGTCCACCTCGAACAGGTTTGCCGTTGCCAGATTTCAAGAAACAAAATGATCCTATGTGCCTTCCCAGATGGGGTCCCCCCACCCACCCCAAGGCAGTTGTGTCCTCTCCGTACTGTGCAATGAGCCGTCATGTCAGTGGGTACCTGTGTGCGTTTGTAGCAGAAAAGCAGAGAGATTCGGGACATAGGATAGCCAGGAGAGGACTGGGGGCATACAGCTGAGCACAGATGGGCCCGGCCTGATGAGTTAAATGCAGAATAAATAATTAGTATGGAATAAATAAAGATTAAAATGAATAAAACACGGAATGAATAAATAAATAAGAAATACAAAATAAGTAACGAATACTAAAGAATTAGGTCCACTTTATAAAACCTTAGTAAGACCACAGCTGGAATCCTGCATCCAGTTCTGGTCACCACATGACAAAAATGATGTTGAGACTTTGGAAAAAGTGCCGAGAAGACCAACCACGATGATTAAATGCCTGGAAACTAAAACATATGAAGAACGATTGGAGGGTTTGGGAATTGGCTGGTCTAGAGAAAAAGAAGGACATTGAGGGGCGGGGGACATGATCGCAGTATTCCACTATTTGAGAGATTGCCACAAAGAGGAGGGGGTGTCAACCCATTTTTCAAAGCATCTGAAGACAAAGCAAGAAACCATGGATGCAAACTAACCAAGGAGAGAAGCAACCTGGAAATCAGGAGAAATGTCCTAACGGTGGGATCAAATTAACCAGCGGAACAGCTTGCCACCAGACGTTGGGGCTGCTTCATCAGTGGAGGT
Source organism: Myanophis thanlyinensis (assembly GCA_017656035.1). Classification (NCBI taxonomy): domain Eukaryota; kingdom Metazoa; phylum Chordata; class Lepidosauria; order Squamata; family Homalopsidae; genus Myanophis; species Myanophis thanlyinensis. The sequence continues at coordinate 3,676 of JAEANM010024132.1, forward strand.
TTTCAAGAAGAGACTGGACAGCTATTCGTCTCAAATGATATAGGCAGGGTCTCCTACTTGTACAGAGGGTTGGACTCGATGATCTTCAAGGTCCCTCCCAGGTCTATACTGATTGATTGCTCATGGTACTCTGCCTCTAGAATAAGTGAGGTATCAGCTGGAGCAACAGTATCTGCCAGGGGTCAAGAGAAATAAGACAATTGTATTGTCATCCCTATCCAAGCTCCACCACATGGAGGTTGTGCTTTCATGCCATTGTCGCTGCCGCCATCTTTCCCCCTGGGGGAAGCCACTGAAAAGAAGGCGAGAGGCCCATTGCTCCCTCCGATGCATGTTGGGCTGGTTTGACTGAGCAAATGCCACCGCCGTTGTAATAGCTCTCTTTCTGAATCCCACAGATTTTCATGCAGCGTGATGCAAGAAGAGCGTTCTCTAGAAATTGTCTTTTAAATATGCAGATTTCCCCATGTTCCCACGGATGGAACATGGCGTTTGGTACACTCACTCAACTGCAAAACAGGCGGATGAAAGTCGCGTCTTTCAAGGTTGCACCCTGTCCCAGAGATCTGCGGCCTCCGTGGCTTCTTCCCACCATTCCCTTTGGTCCAAGGGAAGACATCGAGGAGGATTATTTTTTTCATGGGTTATTGTTTTGGGTGTGTAGAGGGTGCCTTGTTGGGGGACGTTCAGACTCCTCGATAACTGTGAAACTCCATCATTTGCAACCTCGTTGTTTCCTGTATAAGAAGAGACATTTAGAAAACAACAACCTCATCTCCCAAGCACAGTAGGACATCTACAAGCGTTGGAGCAAGCAAACCAAGAAGTCCCGTCCAGAGCAGAAGACTTCTGAAGGACGGAAGAGTGGCATTTCCCTCAGTATTGGGAAGTAGAGAGTTGAGTACTGCAATGAAATTCAATTTCAGTGTACACATGTGCATTGCTAATAAAGGCTTGAACTATGAGAGGTTTCCCTAAAGGAGCATCTGAAGAGCCCCAAGGAGAACAAAAATCAGCATATTTCAGCCACTGACAAACCCCCTTTATTGCAGCTTGCCAAAAGGTCACGGAAAATCAGATGTACGTCAAAGATGTGGAGCAGGCGTCTCTTCAGAGAAGATGCCCGGACCAATGTTGACGGTTAACTGATTCTTCTGAGCAGGAACTCCTCATTACGGCTGGCCACCTGCTGCTTCTATCCCCACAGGAAAAGCCCCCCCTCCCCACTCCTCCCGAATAACCGAAGCGTGCCGATGGATGGCAATTGCTAACAATGCCCCTGAAGACAAAGGAAAGGCTAGAAAGGACCATTAGCTGTCCGACATCGCCATATCTCCTTCAGGTTGATGGGCCAAGACCCTTGAAAGGGGTCGGAGGCTTCCCAAAAACAGCCGGCTTCAGAGGACGGGGTGGACAGACCACGGAGATCCTGTGGCTGTCAAAAGTTGTTCCACTCGAAGGTTGCGGTATCTTGCACGAAGAGCCCCCCGACACGGAACACAACAGGGTGTGATGTGAGTGACAGGTGTCAGGGAGAATTGGGAAAGCAGCCAACCCAGCAACTACTACGTCCTCATTTGATTACAATGCTGCGTTTTCTGCCATTTTTAACCCGAAATCTCTCGGTGTGAGTTCCTGAAAGGAAAGAAAGCTACAAAGGCGACGACACATAAATCAAGCACATTGGCAGCCCTGCAATTTATACACAGCAGTGTTTGGAAAGTAGCGGGAAAAGGAAGGTGTTTTCCTCAGAAAGGGGGCAGTCAGAAAAACCAAAATGGTGGCCTTGAAGGCCTGGTTGCAGCCGCCATCTTGACTTTTTGGGAGCGCCCCCAAAATATCACCCTTTTTTTTAATAAAAAAAAATACCTTTAAGCTACTCCAGATCTCTTGTATATGGAAGAGAGTAGTAGTTGGCTGACATAAAATTACTGCACGTAACGACCAACCCAAAATGTGCATTTAGCAGAGGCAACAAATACAGCAGGGAATAGAGAATGCGGTGATCTACAGATCTCCACTTTGGAATGGAAAACGAGCCACTTCTTAGCCGTTTTAGCCATTGCAGCTGTGAAGATAATTCTCAGAAGACGGGAAACTGAGGGAAAGAAAAATAAAAAACTTGAATAATAAAAAAAAGGAAACCGAGGGGAAAAAATTAAGTGGAAACTGAGACAGGTTCCCAGGGAGGGTGGGGGAGAAACGTCTGTGTTGCTTCCCGTTTAGTGGTTAGCAAAACCGGAAGATGGCAAATCATTAAACTTCAATAAATTACGCAATCCGGGAATTGACACAGCTAAGGCAGAGAATCGGAACTTTCTCTGTGTGCGATTCGTACTGCAGCCTTGCTTAAGGCTCGCCGTGTTCATCCAGGCTCACCAAAATGCTCTTGGGAAGTTGTGGGAGCTTCATCCCTGCAGGCTTTAAACAAGAGATTGTTGAAAGTTCTGACCACTTGTCAGAAAATGGTGTAGGGTCTCCTGCTTGGGCAGGGGTTTGGACTGGATGACCTTACAAGGTCCCTTCCAACTCCATTAATCTTAATCTGAATCTCTGCATATTCATGCAAAATCGACAATCACCTTTCGATGCAAAAGTCAATCCCCACCACCCCTGGCGGCTAACCAGGGTTTCGGAATGGAACAACCAGCCACGGCTACCTCACCATGGTCATCTTGCTGCGGCCATCTCACCACAGCCAACCCAGTGCGGCCCGTCTTGCCATGGCCAACTCGCTGCAGGCCAACTCGCCATGGTGGGGCAATTTGCCACAGGACATTTCCATAACTCAACGTGATAAATGTTATTCACCACTGTTTCTTTGACGTTATTTCCATTGACAAATATTGGATATTGTCCTGTGGTGAGTTGGCCTAGACACCCCCAGAGTCTCCCATTCTCTGCTCTGGTCCTTGCGTTGCTCCTTGTCTTCCAGTTCCTCACATCACAGAGTAGTAGAGGCCATCTTGGAGACCCAGGAAAGGCTAAAACTGATGCACATATTCCATTTTGAGTGCGTATAGTCAAGGCTATGGTTGTTCCTAGTTGCAATGGATGGCTGTGAAAGTTGGACCCTAAGGAAGGCTGAGCGCCAAAGAATGGAGGGTGAACTTTGAACTCTGGTGCTGGAGAAGACTCCTGCGAGTCCCTTGGACTGCAAGGCGAACAAACCGGTCAGTCCTAGAGGAGATCAACCCCGACTGCTCTTTAGAAGGCCAGATCCTGAAGATGAAACTCAAAATCCTTTGGCCACCTAATGAGAAGGAAGGACTCCCTGGAGAAGGAAGAGCCTAATGGTGGGAATGATGGAGGGCCGAAGAAGAAGAAGGAGACGGCAGAGAATGAGGTGGCTGGATGGAGTCACTGAAGCGGTCGGCCTGAGCTTAAATGGACTCCGTGGGATGGTGGAGGACAGGAAGGCCTGGAGGAACGTTGTCCATGGGGTCTCAATGGGTCGGACACGACTTCGCAACTCACAACAACAAATTCCATTTTGCCAAATCAGCACAGATTCAAGACTCTTTGCCACATGAAGACGGAGTCCCTCTGCTCCTCCTGCGGCCATACAGGTCTTGCAGCCTGGCAAGGCTAGGGTGGCGTTCTTGGGTGTTGGCATTCCTGCGGTCTTCTGCCTGGGCAGCATCCTAGGAATAAAAGAATTAGCAGCAACCAATTATTTTTAAGCTTCTCTCCATAACTCCTTCTGCCACGGAGTTCATCAGATCTGCTAATCGGAGACTTCTCTGTTATGTAAACTAATCTTTCCGGGATTAGGCTGCCCTAGCCATCACTGCTGAAATCCACCCACTCCACTCCACTCCTGCCGGTCCGTTCTGAGTTGGCCAGTTTCCCTGGTGTGGAGAGACAATCCAAGCGGCACCATGGATGGTCAGGTTGTCCTTGTTTGGAATTAAGGGAGGGAGCAACCTCTCTGCTCGTCATCAAAACTGGGACCCAACTTCTACCTCCTGAGGAACGGGGTTTCCCTCTGTTGACATCTGTACATTTTAAAATCAGGATTTCTCTCCCCACCCCTCCTTCCTATGTTTTGTCAATGGGATGGTTTTTCTTTTTCTTCCAGTGATGCTCAGGGCACTCTTTTCCGAGAAGAGCATAATTCTACGAGGGCTCTGTCGCCTTTTGAGTCTTGCATCCACATGTATAGAAGGCAGGCTCCTTATTACTGATAATTTAAGAGAGCCTCCAGGCCTCATTATTTACATCCAGTGGGTGGAGGATAATAATAATAATAATAATTTAAAAAGAAAACCACATTGGAAAAGGCACCTCAGATCCTTAATTAAGCTGAAAGGCTGAGTACAGTTGGGGATGTCCCGACAACTTTGCTCGACATCCTCCTTCCTCCTTCCTTGTTTTTCCTCTTCGGTTTGTCCCAGGGCAGAGTCCAAGTACGTGCATCTCTTCTGCACCTGCCACTCTTCCCGCGTGGGTGGATCTGTTGTAATGTCTGAAGGAGCAGTTCCTCTTTTGCATACCCCTGCCGTTCGTGCCTGCCTGCAGTCCCTCTGAGGGTTCCGATTAATTTTAAATCAGTTTTAAATTTTATATTTAATCTGTTTTTAAATTGTGGGTTTTGTTTTAATTAATCCTTAAATCAAATTTTCAAATGTTTAAATTTGGCCTTCATTTGATCATTTGAATGGATTTTTAATTGTATTTTGTATTTTATATTCTGTGTCTTTTATTGGCTGTTAACCGCCCCGAGTCCTTAGGGAGAGGGGGCGGTATATAAATTTGATTAATAAATAAATAAATAAATATATGGTATATCCTGAAAGTCAAGCATACATAAGACTACATTAAATGTTTAACAAATCACTCAACAGCACAGAGTAAGATAAGGATGTGTGATATTCCCTTGATTGCATAATGTAATTTATATAAATGTATAAGAGATGTTGGTGATTATATGATTGAGAACATGAATATGTATATATTCCTATATGCAGATAGGCCATTTTGTTGGTCAAGAATATTTCAGTCAAGTGGTACAATTAATATATGGATGTGAGAGCTAAGAAATTTAATGGTTTGCATTAATGGGTATACAAAAGTCGAGTAATAGTGCTAATACAAACTAATTTAGATATGTTTATTTTCTTTTTCTTATCTCATGCCTTTAATTTCTGATCTACTGTTTCTTACTCCATGCATGACGCCATATAAGATTATTGAGCTCATAGTCCCTTCAGGACAAGTACCGTATATACAGTGATCAGAAATACTATAGTTGCATACAAGGTGAGATAAATTTTATCACTAGAAGAATTTTTAGGAGACCCAAATATTCCTCTCACACACCAGCAAAAGTGATTTACTTATTTCTGCTACAAGACAATTGTTTTAAATTTTTTATCTAAAAGAATGTAAATGAAAAAGAGTAAATAAAAGAGAAAGATATAAAGAACTACATGTAAGAGAACAAAAGATAAGGCACAGATAGTTATCCTTATTGAACCTTAAATTGAACGCAATACTAATCACTAGAACAAATATAGAAGTAAACAATATATACATCAGCACTGAAAAGGAAAGATCAAGTAAGATATATCATACTGTGGAAAAGAGAATCTAAATTTGAGATATGGCGGAAAACTGTACATAACATTGTAATTCAGGAATTGATGTTAATTACAATTAAATTCTGAAATAGATTTACTTTTAATCTAGAAAGTTAATCTTAGCATTGAAGCATACTCCCATAATTTAATTAACCATTTTTCCAAAGAATGAACCAAAGATCTTTTCAGATAAAAGACATATAAAATCCTTACAACCATTAGTATATAATGTACAGTACAAGTTCAGTAAATTCTGAAAGAATATATGGTTTGGTGAAATTTAATAGAAATACCTTAGGTTGAAATTGAATTACAACCTTCAACATTTGTTCCATTCTACTATGAATCATTTTCCAGTATTCTGGGGCTGTATAACATTCCCACCACATATGGGAAAAAAGGATTCAGCCTGTTCTTTACATTTCCAACATTTTTAAAGGAAAAAAAAATATTCATTTTGGCACTCAATGCTAAGATAATACATCAAGAATAAAAGCCCTTGTATCAATTCTTTCCAAGTATAATATTTGAAGTAAATCTAATATTTTTCTTCCATTGAAATTCTCACTGTTAGTATCTATCTATAAGTACATTTAAATTCTTCATCCATTTAAACATCCAGTCATTAACTGGTTCAGATTATGACTCTGACTTCAATAGTAGTTCATAAATTATACCTATCAGTTGTTCAGTATTATGTATTATAAGATTTTCAATTTCAGTCAAATCCTTCAATGCTCCTCTTTGTTTCTGTAGTTCTTTTGCTGCAGTTCTGCTTATTGGAAGATATTGAAACCAATCAAATAGAGTAGAGCATTGTATGGTAAAAGACATTATGAGGATTCTTTGTTTTTCAAGGACTGAACACATAACTAGAATAGAATAACAGACTTGGAAGGGATTATGAATTATGACTCCTTCATGAGCAGCATGAAGTGCTGGCTCAGGATTTCTGGGAGTTGAAGTCCACGAGTCATGAAGGAGTCGTAATTGCCCACCCCTGACCTAGATTAACTATACCCCCCTAGGCCTGTAAGATGATGTAGCTATATAAATACATCTTTAATACCTAGTCCTTAAAGCAAAGAAAAGTCTTAAAGTTTGTAAGGTGGCCTACAAACTTTGCCTGTCTTCAAAAGTTCTAGCAAAGTCTGGTTGGGATGAGGTGTTTCTCCTTTCCTGGATGCTGCAGAGCTCCAGGCCAAAATTCAAACTCTGCTCTTGAACAGTATTGCTAATAAATGCTCCAGCTGAGCTTCTAAGCTAAGCCCCCAGGGAAGAAGCCTACCAGGATATGCTGCTCATTGTAGTTTGTGGCCCTGGCAATTAACAGAGTCTCCTATCTGCCTGTAAGAGTTGAAAATTGCCAGACATAGCCTCTTGGTTCCTTGTCTGCTTACTGTTTTCTTTCTCCTTTGATCCTACACACCCACATTTTTGTATGCTGAGGGTCTGGATGCAGGGAGGCTGCCTATGGCACATTTCTAAAAATGCCAGCTGTGGCTCAGATAGACAGACACCTAGAACACCAGCTTGTGAGTAAACTATAAGTGGAAGTGATGATTGATTGATTGATTGATTGATTGATTGAATGATTGATTGATTGAATGAATGAATGAATAAGATCTCTAGCTCAGAGGTGAAATTCAGTTGGTTCACACAGGTTCTGTAGAACTGGTTATTAGAAGAAATCTCCTTTTGTTTTCCCACTTTGCAGGGTTAATCCTGTAAAGATTAACTTTACAAGGTTAATCCTGTAAATAAAGCAGTTGTTTCTAGCCTAACTCTTGTAGAATTTTAGGAGCAGGGATGCTGACATCCTATCAGATTGGACAATCTCATGTGATTGTGTCATCATTTATTTATTTGGAAATTTGATATCCAAAAGACCATTGAAGCTAAATCACAGTTTATTTTAAGCAAAGGATTTTGAATAGAACCACTGTCAATTGAATGCACA
>JAEANM010024133.1:0-11217 GCA_017656035.1 Myanophis thanlyinensis
TGCAGTCACATAAGCATTTCACTGCATGTCATATATGTGTCATGTATGTGACAAATAAAACTTGAACTTGAACTTGATTGACTCTGCCCTTCCCCTGTTTCCCCTAAGACCAATGGAGCCGTCTTCTCTATCTCTGCTGGCTCCCATTCCCACTCATCCTCCCCCGCAGATTCTGACTCTGACAGGGGCATAACACTGCAGTTGTAAATGGGTGATCTTCACAGTACCCAAATTTTGAGCATGTGACCAGAGAGCAGTGCAACAGCCATAACTTCGAGAACCTGTTTGTAATTATCATTAATTTATAAACATGGTAACTTTGAAGGGTCCCTGAACGAACACTTGTTAAGTGAGGACTACCTGTATTTTTATTCTGCTTGTAAATTATTGATTGCTATGGTCCTGATAGGCTCAAGCTGGGTTATATTTTACTACATTTTATCAAATTTATATGGCTACCCATCTCACACAAGAGGAATGACCTTGGGGATGATTATTTCAATGGAGAATCCTTGCTTAAAGGTTTAAAATATATAAGCAAACGCATTTCCTTTTGGTTCTTTTAACATATCTTTTTATTGTTGCAATAGCAGTGTGATGGTTTGGTTCATTCTCCAGGGTAATTGTGAATTGGAATTAGATAAGTCATGCTTGGGTTGATATATTAAATCATACTACTTTCTTACATTTGGCGATCAATCCCGATATGCTGCTGATATGAATATTAATAATATACCGATAATGAAAGGTTTAACACTCATGAAAAAAGTATTAAAGATATGTCTTAAATCTAAGTTCTGGTTTGTGCATTGATTTTTGTCTGGCAGTTTGTATACATACTCAGTATGTAATTGGGGCACAGTAGGAAAACAGTTGCTTTTGATATGCATATGTTCTCCCACAAGATTTTTTGAAGGCTATAAAAGATGTAGGGCAGTCCTTTACACTTTTCTTAAGAAAAGTCCTGAGTATGGCTTTTCTTTTCTTTTTTCATGGAAGAACAATCAACTTGTTTTCTAAACTTTGAAATAATGCTAGAGGTAATGTGAGATCCATACTGTGGTGCTTCTTCCTTTAGCACTGTAATAATGCTTAAATTGAGATAATCCCATCTTTCGAGCAAATGATATTACTCCTACATGAACATGATGTTCTCTTTCAGTTTCCCCCCATGGACTTGGGTAGCTTTTTAGAAAAGTAAACTTTTAAAAGTACAAGGAAGTAGTTATTCAGTTTGTTCCATAGTGCATACTTATCTTGCATTCCTTTCCTCTTAGCTAGAGTGCCAGGATGGCCAAACCATTTCTCTAATATTATGTATCATCAAGGATAGTTAATTGTTAATGCTATACCAATTCCTTTAATATGTAAATTAGTTGACAAATCTATCTGTGGCACAAGAATTAAAAGTATTGAAACTCACATTGTTTAAATTTTTTTAAAGTAGCCAATAAAGACAAAATTGATGATATTTTGTAAATGTTTCAATCTATAATATAATTCCTATTTAATAGTACTTATAATTTTGAGAAAGGAGATAAGCACGAAAATACATTTCTGGCTTCTTTTGGGTATGTGCTACATCTGCTTATTTTGTGAACTAATTTCCGTCTGAAGAATATATATTCTGAATCTTATTCTGTGGAAAGAGACCATGTATTCAAACAAAATCTTTTGAGGTGTAATAGCCCATAAGATGGCTCCACCATGCACTGATGAACTTGTCTGTATATTTGTATTATAAACATTTAGTTTCAATATGCCATTATCAAAATTATTTCAGCATTTTGATTGCCTTTGGTAAGTTTTAAAATGTGTCACTCCAGTGACCTGATTTTTGCTAGGTCATCATTTGTGTAAATGTCATTTATTGAATAAATTTTGTGGTTCTTCATGACACACCAAATTAGTTATGATTTTATTTAAACTGCAAAACTATTTTCTTGTTATGTTTATTATTAAAAGAAATATAGTGCATCAAAGTCACTCTGGACTACATTTGCATTAGAAAATGACAAATGGTGGCTTAGATATTTCAAGGATAAAGCACCAAATGAAACATTACATTTTGGATCAACCTAAATTATATGTCTAGCCTTATTCTGATTTGATAAAACCATTGAGAAAAGCCATTTGAATATGATCAAGAACATACCTATGTTGTAAGAAAAACTTTTCTTAAGCAGATTATAAATAGGTCTCGTTGCTGTGATTGTTAAGTAATTTTAAAAGTTGTTAAGTGGATGGAGTCCCGGATAAAGAGCCTGGGTGACTGGGGTTGAGGAGACCCTGAGGGTCCTAGCCCAAGTCATCAGCACAGGAGTTGAAAATCCTGCTGATATCCAAGTAAGATTTTCAGCTCCTGAGTGGAGAGACATTTGTGGGCAGCCTCTATTGGGTTTCCCAGGGTTTCCAGCAACCCTGAGGCACTCCAAACTTATCTTACTGTGCTGCCTCTCTGCTCTTGGATTTCAGCTCTGTCTTGTCTCAGGGAGCTGGCTCAAAGAGCTGCCTGCAGAAACATTTCAGCTCCTACCAAAGAGCTGCCTGTGGAAGGATTTTAGCTCCTGCATGGTGTGATGCCATGGAACTCAAATCTTTGGACAGGCAATTAAATTTATCCCTCTATTTAAATCAGCTGTAGGGAAGACTGAAAGTCACTTCTTTATAGCTTTTTTTCTATTTTCTTTTTTTCCCTTTTTGTTGCACTTTTAGCTTTTTCTTTGATTTCTTTTTTCTTCCTTCCTAAAAAGAAACTGTATTACTTTTTGTCAGCCTTCCAAGTAGATCAGATGGCAAACATAGCAAGATGGGCTAATTCTTTTAACTTTTTATTGCAAGGCTACATTAATAGCATCTTGGAAGTCTAAAAGTATAAATCTCTTTTTAACACCTGATAAGTTAGGGCATATCCTTTCTCAATTTCTTTCTCTGCCCTTGATTCAAATGTGGGCCCGACCCCCTTTTATCTAATTGTTCCCTAGACAGCATCTCTTTCCCTTGTTTCTCAAGATCATTCCCATATGCCATTACATTTACATAGGAAGGATATAGCAAATACTGGGCACAATGGTGTCAGTGGTTGAATAATATCAGTTAGATTTCACAATAACCTTTAATGTGATGGATATCCAAGTGCTTGTGCTCCCCATTACTGATGCAAAAATAGAAAAGATGGATGAGTTTTATGTTCAAGTTCAATCTATAATTGACAGAACATGCAAACAAGATTTGTTGCAATTTGGATTGGAGCCTGGATTGCCAAACTTGGAAAATAGTAAGGAGAAAAACATAGTTGGATGGGAAATAGAAAAAAAACAGTAGAGCAATTTATCAATTTCTGCCAATCCAATGGTTTCTTCATTGCTAAAGCATCCTTTAAAAAATTACATGCTTATATGCCTGGACATCACCAGACAGATGATGAAATTGATCACATTATTGGTGATAGCTACTTTGCTGCAATGGTTTAGGCATCAGATTTAGAAACCCAGGAGACTGAATTTTGGTCTTGCCTTGGACACAATCACCTTGGTCACCTTAGGCCAGTCAATTTCTTTCAGCGCTATGAAGGATGCAATGGAAAGCCACTTCCAAAATTTGGCCAAGAAGATCACATGGACTTGTCCAGGCAGTTGCCAAGAGTCAACACTGACTTGAAGGTACATGCACACATACATTATTGGCACAAGGAGACGGAAGACCTCAGTTAATGCATGGCTGCAGATTTGAAAATTCCAAGCCAAGCCTAGTGGAAATACAAAGCTAGACAGTTTCCAAGATATGATCTTCAGAACTTTCAATGAGAACTTCAGGAATTGCTTGCATTCCTGAAGCTAATTGATAGAGACCTAGAGGAATTGTGGGATTAAATCAAAGAAATTGTTAAAGATGATGGTGAAAAGAGCCTTCCAAAGACCAAGAAATGGTAGACAACAAACATAACAGATAACATAACAGCCAAAAAGAGAAGAATCACTAAAGGCAAAGAAAGCTAAAGTCAGATGAAGGAACTTTAAAAAATTCAAAGAACTGTTAAAAGAAATATTGTTAAAAGTGACATCTGTAAAAATACTGAAGAGGGAAATAGGCACAGCAAATCAAGAACAGTTTTCCAAAAGATTTCCAAACTCAATGTGCCAGGCTAAAATTGGTATGCCAAAGGACATCAAAGAACAGATAGTGTAATGGTATATGAGAAAGATCTTGAGGAACAGAAGAAAAATTGCTGCCCAGGAAATGATCAGACAATGCAGTTGACATCAGACAATACAGTAGTTTAACAGGAAGAAAGAGAAATTTAGGAAATAACTGCTCTAATGGATTAGGCAGTTAGAGTTTCAGCATGAGATGTGAACTTTCAGACCTGCAAGGTAAATCAGGTAAGAAACACAACTGGATGAAATAATTCTACTTTATTGTAAGGTTACCATTAACAGAAAGGCATTATTTGTTTAGCTTTTTCTGAAAAGTTAAGAACTTGGCCAGGTCTGGTTTTAAATAAAGTGGAGTATGTCCTTTGAAAGTAGAAATATCCCTGGAGCAGCTACATAAAATAAAGTGGCTTAAATTACCTAGCCCTAAAGCTCCCACAGGGCATTCTAACATGTTTGAAGATGAGGATATACAAATAAAAGATTCCTAATGGCTGTGATTCTTGGTATTACCAAAAAAACAAGAAATAAAAGAAAATTGGTTGAGTTAACTAAACACCTAGGGACTTCATGGACTTTGTATATTCCATGTAAGTTTCATGGAGTTTGTATTCTTCTTGGGAGAATATAGAAGTGACTTGTCTTTTCATCCTCTGGGGTACATGGTTGTTTTCACATTTCCTGGGTTTGATGCATTTTGGAGCCCCCCAAGAATTACGTACCTATTTGAGATCAGTCAAAATGCTTCTTTTCTCCTGAATACAGAGTGGTTTTTAAATAATTTCTGGGAGAACTAAATATAATCTGAAGAAGAATGGATGTTTGTGTGTGAATTTTTAGGTGGGGAGAATTATTTTGGTTATAGTGGATTGTATATTTAGATTAGATTTTGCATTTTTATCCACCTAACAAGTAATTCCCAAGGACCTGGGATAGACAAATGCTGTTGTTTGATGCTATTAAAAGTATAGCCATAGGATATAAGCTATTCCAAGTAAACAATTGTCAATGCTGATGGTGTTCAAGAAGCTGTCTTGGAATTGCACCCAAGGTTCCTATAACTAGTGGTACCATCTTTGCTTTATTTTGCAACAATGATTCCATTTGCAGGACTTTATATTTTGTTATTTTCTCCAACTCTTTCTCTTTTCTTCTACTGTCTCCAGGTGCTTGCCATGTTCACTATCCAGACAATTTTTTTGTTTCTTATCAACAGTTGTTATGTCTGGAGTGTTTGTGTGGCAGAGGTTTGTCTGTCTGAATTCTAAACTTCCAGAGCACTTTCACTTATTCATTTTCAATTACTTTCTCTATTTTGTGACCCTTCCAGTTTTCCTTGAACGCAAATGATATTTCTTGCAGATATTCCATCATTATTGATACTTTGTCATGCTATTGTTTGCAGTCAGCTTCGCAGCTTGCTAATTATGTAGTCCCCTGTTTCTTCGGCTTCTTTGCAGAGATGGCATTTGCTGTGTGTTGATGTCTATTCAATTCTGGCTCTATATGCATTTGTGCTTAAGTCCTGGTCTTGTGCAGCCAGAATTAGCTCCTTTGTCTCTTTCTTCAACTTTGCTGCTCTTAGCCATTGGCGGATCTTGTTATTTGCTTTGCTTGCTAATTTTTTTTTAAATGTACTGTCCATGTAATATTTCGCCTTGCCATATCTTTTTTCCTGTCTTCATTTGGTCTTTCTTGTAGGCCAGTTTCATCTTTCCAGTATTCAGTAAGCTTTCATGGTGTATTAGCTTCAGTTCATCTTCTACACTGACCTTCAGACATTCTTCCAATGGCCTTTTTTCTTCTTCAGTTATCTGATGTACTTGCAATATCCATGCCCAAACCACTCCTTGGTAAGTAGAGTCAACGTTGTTGCTTGGATAAAGGACATGATTCATTGTTACTATTTTTCTGGTGTTCCCATCTGGGCTTTTAGTTCTGCTTGAGTCCAGTCTATTATTCCAGATGTATACCTAATGAGTGGAATTGTCCAGGTCTTAATTGCCTTGATAGTATTTCTTCCATTGAATCTGGACATTAACATATTCTTTGCTCCCTTGATTATTCACTTTAAACTTTCTTCTTTAGTATTGAAGATATTTCTAGTGATCATTTTCATCCGCACTTTTCATGTTATTTCTGTAGAGCACCTTAATTTCTTCAAGTTGCATGATTTTTCCCCTGTTGGTGGAAAGGGGAAATTGTCCAGTCCAAACTTCATTGAAATATCTTGTTTGTATATACGGATAGCATTGATACTATTTTAGATGGTGTTTTTTCATACAGCTTCAGATCATCTGAAAAATGTAAAAGAGGTAGGGTAGACTGGCAGATGATTGATAGCCATGACCTGACTTGTTCAGTATTGTTGACAGAGGAATAAATGTGATGATAACAGTAGTGATGATAGTGAATCTCTTTGAAAGTTTCTTCTCTTGATAGTAACCTTTCCTAGTCTGTAATCATTTACCAGAAACTATCATTGATTGTACCAATGTTTTATTTAGAACAACAACAACAAAACTGCTGCAGTCCCTTTGGTTTTGATAATTTGATAGCAAATTATTTCCTAATTTTTCTACCATTGCAACTGCAGAAAAAAAGTTAACAGATATTTCAGAGGTCACTAAAGAGTTGATCCATATTTTCTCTTTAGCTTAAATGGACGATACGAGAAAATCTTAAGGGAAGTTCATGGATAGAAAGATAACAGAAGGAATGTAATATCTTCTATTTTAAAAATTACAATACTGTGAGTTTTGAGATGGAAGAAAAGAAAAAGAATTTTAGAAGTTTCAATTACATGTATATAAAATTATTATCCGTGTATAATCCCTGAATTCAAAGATCCTACAACCAACAATGCAAATTGTGTTATACATAAAAGTTCTGCATTTTTTTGTGGTGGGAAGAATACAAGTTGCAGGGTTAAAATGTTTTTAATGGTGTACAAGGGCATGTGCATGCAGTTAGAGTGTTAACAAAATAGATTTTAATAGCATATGTGTGTACAGGCATGTAGCCTGTTGAAAAAATATGTACGAAGGCATCTTGTACATACCAGCATATTTCTGCCAATATTTAAGGTCCGCTTGCTCAGGAGATTCATAAAAATGATTTAAGCGTTCAAAGAGTCAAATATGTCATAACACTTTTCATACAAATTCATTATGGTTTGCCTCTCTGTCTGAACATTTTATATTCCAGAAACAGTTTCTGTTAACAGAGATGGTTGACAAATTATTTTTTGCTATTGCAGTTAACCAGCATGTGACCCAAGTCACAAAGCATGACAGGATTTTAAAAATGTTATTATCCATTTATCTGATATTGTAATAAAGCTGAATATATTTATTTTGCCTCATGGAAACGGAAACTAAATGAATCACATAAAAATATGTATGTATAAGTGCTGGTCTTTATGTTTATTTGGAGATAACTGAGGCTGATTCTCATTTGTTTGAATCCTGGAGTCTTTTAAGATAATCTGAATTACTCTATGCATACATGTCAGTTAATGATTATGAAGGCAAGGGGGAATACCTTAGCCAGCTCATGCAAATGAAAGCAGCAGCATGTATCATGCTTAGACTAGCTATCCATTTAACAGCAATATCCCTGTTTGGTGCTGACACTTGCCTTTATTGCTTCGTTTGATGCCTAGAGTAATTACTTTCCTCATCCGTCATTGACTTTAACCAAGGCTGGTAAATCAAACAAATGAATAATCTCAGTGGCAACCCATCCTAGGCTAGTCAAGGACAGGATATGATGCTTCTTGTTCATATTTCTGACACCTTTCTCTCACTTTGATTCAGTTCACAGATCGGTCTAAGCCACAACAAGCATTTGGTTGGCCTTGGTGTATTATATTAACCAGCTGTAGCAGTTTATAAACCTACAGTTTATGATGTAATGTGATATGTGAACTGAGCTATTTGTGATTTGTTCAATGAAACACGTTGAAACAAACTATGGGTTAACCTGATTTGGGAACGTAGATGATATAACTGCAGCAAAATGAAAACCATACTGTATTTCTGTGTAGTTTTATAAAGGAAACACATAAACATATATTCATAAAAAGTTCAAACCTCAGCCAGAATTTTGTTTGAAAATATTCTCACCTTCCACAATGCCCCCCCCCCCCCAATCCATAGAGGTAATGGTACAAAGCAACCTATCATTAAATGGGGGAGGAGGAGACAGGATTAAATGAGGCCTAACGTCCTTGCGGTTCCACCAACAATCCAATTCCAACTTTTCTTGAATTCTGTTAAACCTTATCTGATGCCAATTTAACAGTGAACTTTAATTTACTAGATTTTTGTGAATATAGGCTTGAGCAATAAATCTTCCAATTTGCAACTTAACCAGAGGTGAAATTCAGCAGGTTCTAGCAGGTTCACTAGAATCGGTAGTAAATTTTCTAAGCAATTCAGCGAACCGGTTGTTAGGAGATTTCTGCTTAGAAAATTAACCACTTTACAGGGTTAATCCTGTAAGGAAGGCAGGAAAAAACATTCTGGTGTTGTTTCTAGCCTAATCTTTATTGCCCTGTTTACAGAAACTACCCACCCAGTCACATGACCCCCCAGCCGTGCCCACCAAGCCACGCCCACAGAACCAATAGTAAAAAAATTTGAATTCCACCACTGAACTTAACATATGGTACTGATCCTTTGTGCTTGACACCATATTCATCATAACATGTATTGTTTTCCTCAAAAGATGGGTTCAATTTTCTTATAACTGATAAAGACTGATTATTTCTAGAAAGTGCTATTTTTCTGG
Organism: Myanophis thanlyinensis; assembly: GCA_017656035.1. NCBI lineage: Eukaryota > Metazoa > Chordata > Lepidosauria > Squamata > Homalopsidae > Myanophis > Myanophis thanlyinensis. The sequence goes on from JAEANM010024133.1 coordinate 8,949, forward strand.
GGCATGGATATTTTAATATATCTATCTATATACAGGGTATCAAGTGTGTGTGTATAAAACTAGCAAACAACAATGTTTCAAATAAAATCTGTTTCCTATGTTTCCTATTAATAGCAGAGCATTTCATGCTATGTCTTAAACAGATTTTTTAAGATGCTGCAGAATTATACTTTTGAGGGATTTAAAGTCTGTTAAGACTTTCTTATGGGGACATCCCAGTCTTCATAGCCACCACGGCACATACAGACCTCTACACTCCCTGCTGAAGGGAGATCCCGGATATTGAATGTAATTCCAGGTGGAAATATTTTAGCATCTCATATATTTGCGAAATGTGAAGACTTCCTGTGTCTTTTGTTTCAGGAACAGTTTATGGATCCTTTTGGCTTTGATGGCATTATAATGTTTTCTTTCACATGTTGGCATAGTAGTTGATCTCTTAATGGGGAAATGGTTTAGAAAATTCATATGATGGGAATTCTTAAGCAAGATTACTCTTACTATGGAGGACTGGTGGCAATGAAACAGCAAAGAAAATGGCTGGTATAGTGATGACAAAAAATACAATTCACCCAGATTGGAATTGGAGAGTATTCTCTAGGATTGATGGCAGGAATGAAGTCATTCCTATCACTATTGCTTCTATTAATAGAGTTGTCCTGTCTTATAAGAGACTTTAGGGGCATGGAGAAGAAATTGCTTAGTGCTTTCTATGGTTTATTTATAAAACATTTTTAAAACAAGATTTTTCCTGTGTTGCAAAATGCCTGAATTGTGATTGTGTGATGGGAATGCTGTGATAGTTGTAAATGTGAGGAATAATCACAAACTTTTTCTTTACTAAGCTATTGGTCCCAACTGTGGTTGCTAAAAGACAACTACCTGTAGGAATGTTGCAAGAGGAAACAGTTTTTTAACATGCCCATTCCCATTCCCATCATCTTCATCTTGTTTTCTCTTTGTTTTTTTCATATGATTTTTGCTGGAAAGAGGGGATGTTCAAAGAATGATTTGTCTCTATATATGCAATGCAAGTTTTGTTTTTACAAAAATGATACCTTACAAATCTGTACTTTTAGTCACTCATTAATTAATGTCTTGTTCTGGCTCGTCCTTCTTGAAAGTTATGTATGTATGTATGTATGTATGTATGTATTTGGCTGCCCATCTCACAAACATGTGACTATAGGTTTTGTACAATATTTTAGAAGCAGTAGAACACAACTTTTGAGAGCTGCAAGTGAGCATCACCCACTGCCCAGAGGCTACCATATGAAGACAAATAATGAACTAGAAAGATTGTTTGGAGGTGGGAGAAACTTCTAATGTAATTTATTGTGTTCCCTGCAGGAGTTGCCCCTGTAACTATGTGCGACAGATTGGGAGGAAGCTAATCACCAGTTTGTGAGAACATGAGCAAGTGGTTAGATAAGAGACCTCAACTCATTGATAGCCTCACATTGCAATGAACAAGGGCATGCATTCAATTTTGCAGCTACTAAGATTGTTGGCAGAGCAGGGACAAAAACAGCCGGGAAAATGATGGAAACCTGGGAAATGGGCCCATTGTGAATAGGAATAGGAATGCTTATTTACCACCAGCTGATCAGGTAGTTAGGAGCTGAGGGTATGGTGGCACAAGGAAACAACAATAATTCTCAGCCATTAACACCCTATTTAACAATTAAAAGCTACATCCAACTGGGAACCATATAAATATAGCACTTAGAACAGCCTAGTGTACATATTCTGGAGGGAGAGAAGTTGCCCGATGATGGACTCTAGCACAATCCTGAAAACTTGTAAGACTAAGCTTTTGGTCCGGATGACTGACTCATATTGGATCCTGTAACATTATCCTGGGACCATTCCAAATGTAAAACTTTGGGCTGTGCATTTCAGTAAAATGAAACTTCATAATTTGTTTTCCATTTCAGAAATAAAGAACCTTAGAATAATTTTATAAATAAAGCACCATCAATTTTATCATACAAGTACACATACATACATGAAGTTGGACAACATAACAGGTTGGCCTCCTTGGGGTTCCATCGTCGGGGCGATGTCGCCTGACAACCCCGAGGGTTCGGGCCTTCTCTGTGGCAGCGCCCTCCCTATGGAATGAACTCCCCCCGGAGATTTGCACTATTACAGATCTCTGGGGTTTCCGACGTGCCCTAAAAACCCATTTATTTCAACAAGCCGGCCTGGCCTGATACCTGAGGGTTATTTAATTTTAAATCAATTTTAAATTTTATATTTAATTTGT
>JAEANM010024134.1:0-11217 GCA_017656035.1 Myanophis thanlyinensis
TGTTTTTATGTTTTATATGTATGTATGTATGTTTTGTTTCTGTCTGTTTTATGTGTTTGGAAAAAAAATAAACAAATAAAAAAAAAAAAAGAAGGATGCTCATGAAACAAACAGAATTTGTCTTCTGAGCTTGGAATAAAACATTCAAAATTTAGAATAACAGAGTTGGAGAGGACCTTTGAGGTCTTATAGTCCAACCCTCTGTTCAGGCAGGAAACCCTATACCATTTCAGACAAATGGTTGTCCATTCTCTTCTTAAAAACTTAAAAACAAGTATTAAAGAATTCACAACTTCTGGAGGTAAGTTGTTCCACTGGTTAATTTATCTAACTGTCAAGAATTTTTTTCTTAGTTCTAGGTTGCTTCTCTCCTTGATTAGTTTCCATCCATTGCATCTTGTCCAGCCCTCAGGTGCTTTGGAGAATAGGTTGACTCCCTGTTCTTTGTGGCAGCCCCTGAGATATCAGAACACTGTTATCATGTCACACGTTTCTACTCCTACTGTTCTGTGTAATTGTCTCTAAGCTTTTTGTGTTCTAGGAAAACAAAATTCAAAATAATTTCATTGTTCTGCCATAGGAATTAAGTTCATATTAAGTTCCTTATTTCCTCATTTTTTTATCTTAGGGCAACCAAAATAGGTGAAATGGAAGTCTCTGCTTGATGTTTCATACCATGTAGACTGCTGAAAGATTATTTGGTCAGAAATTGAGCCTTACAAATGTTTTATATAATATTTATAATCAAAATTTGTAGAAACAGTTTTTATAGCTTGCCTGCAGTCACAGAAATGAGTATAGTAAGAACAGATCCAACACAATGCATTTTATAAATAACATGGTAACAGCAAATATACTATCTCTGACTAATAGCTGGAGGCTTTTTCCTAATGCATGTGCACTGTATACAGTTTTCACATTTATAAGCCTATGGAAAAAGAACAACGATAACAAAACCAACATTTTTTCCATTTAACTTCCTGAAAGCTGAATAGCATAGCAGCATTATCTAAAGCTGTTATCTACAATACTTACTTTTATAGTTGGCAGCTTCCCTGAAAAATAAAGGACCAAATATATGTAACATATAGAAAATATCAGCTTTAGATTATTGCCCACAACTTTTGACTTGCTTGCTGTACAAGCTATAAAATAGCTTAAATTCACCGATAGGTAGTACTTAGACTCTGTCATCCATATCGTTGCACCTACTGACAGTAGCCAGTGGTTCTATCAATTGAACTTGTGTTTTTGATGAGCTGTGAATGGTACAGTGATTAGAATGCAGTATTGCAAGCTAACTCTACTCACAGCCAGCATCCTTGCCGGCTCAAGGATGACTCAGTCTTCCATCTTCCAAGATGGGTAAAATGACCCAGATTGTTGGGGACAATATGCTGATTCTGTAAACTGCTTAGAGAAGGCTGTAAAGCACTATGAAGCGATATATAAGTCTAAGTGCTATTGATATTGTATTGCGATGTACTGATGTAATGTATTCTTCAGATCTCATGGATTAAAGAGGCAAAACAATTTAACAATGTAGGGTATGCAATCAGAATTTCCAATTTTTTTATCAGTGATAGCCTTAGGAAGTGTGTGTTTTCTTCTGAGTCATCAGATAATGTGTTCAGTCAAAATGTATGTGTATTTCTACTCACTTAGATTGATTCTGTGGATGTATGCATGCATGGCATGGCTTCAATACAGCTCTGAAGCAGGGAAAAATGAGGGGCTTAGAAGGAAGGGGTCATCAACAATCTAAACTGCTTTCCCATAGTGGTGTGTGGTATCTGTCACAACTATTTTTTTGAAGGGGCTTAAACAATAGAACATTATCAGCCAGTTGTAGGCATTTAAAAACAGTTTGAAAAAAGTAACTTACAATCTTTTTGCTCAAGATTACAAGGTGTGTTGTTCTAAAGTTAAAACTATAAAACAGTTTAAAGCTCAGGACACTTTGTATCTACCTTGTTTATTAAGAACAGCTCACCAGAACTTACATATCATTTTATGTAATGGGAACCACTGCAATTCTTAGAAAATAAAAAATGTAGATACCATGTCTTACATATTGGTAAATGTAATCAGAATGTCAAGTATAAGCCAGGTGGCATTGAACTAGCTGATGACCCTCACTTTGTCAAGGACCTAGGTGGGCTTATTTCTGACAATCTCTGCTCCAAAGTTCACTGTAACAGCATTGCTTAAAAAGCATTAAGAGTTGTAAATTTAATTTTGCACAGGTTTTTTTCTGGAAACATTGTATTGTTAATTAGAATTTATAAATTTTATGCTAGATCAATCTTAGAGTATTGTTCAACTGTTTGGCATCCCCACCATATATCTGACATCAGTACAATTGAGCGGGTCCAGAAGTATTTCACGAGGAAAGTCTTGCACTCTTCTGTACACAATAGAATTCCCTATTCTACTAGGCTTGAAATTCTCGGTTTGGATAACTTAGAACTGTGTTGCTTGTGGTCAGACCTAAGTATTGCATATAAAATTATACACAGTAAGGTTTTACCTGTAAATTACTTTTTTTGTTTTAATCGCAATAATAAGCGTGCTAACAACTTACTGTACAATGTTCCATACTTGACTGTAAATGATGTGATTTTGTAATAGACAAAAAATAGATAATTTTTGTCAAAGTCTGGAATGCTCTACCTGATTCATTTGTTTCAGCCACAGATTCTCATAGTTTCAGTCACAAATTGACTTCTGTGGACCTTACATCATATCTAAATGGTCAGTAGAGGGGGCGTGCATAAGTGCAGTAATGTGCCTATTGTCCCTATCATTGCATTTTTTATTCTTGTATTTGTGCTTTCATTATTGATTGACAAATTCTAATAAATAAATAAAATGTTTCCCCAAAAATACAACCTACTCCGAAAGTAAGTCCTGGCTTGATTTTTACACATGTGCCCAATGTAAGAACTACCCGCCAAACAAACCCTGATTAAGACCCCGTCCACTCCAGGGTGCAGGAGGGGGGTCGAGGCGCAAAGGTAAAAATTAAGCTAGAGTGGGGATGGGAGGTGGAGCTGCCCTATTTACCAGGCCTTGTGCACCCCAATACCTGTCTTGCCTTACCAGCCCACTTCTGTGGCCACTTTCTGCTGCTTGCACATGTCGCCTTTGATCTGTTTTGCTGTTAGAGGCCCTCCTGGAAAGCCCTCTACAGCTGAGAACCAGGCTCAGATTGATGCGCAGGGAACCTCCCGGTCTTATTTCACTGTCAAAGGCCCTTCTGGAAAGTCCTCTGCAGCCAAGAAATGAGGTCCAGATTGACACCTCCTGACCTCCGTTTCACCATCAGAGCCCCTTCTGGAAAGGCCTCTGTAGCCGATAACAGAGCTCCAGATTGATCTGGAGCTCTGTTATCAGCTGCAGAGGGCTTTCTGGATGGTGAAATGAGGGCGGGAGGCAATATGTATGTCAATCCAGACCTCGTTTCTTGGCTGCAGAGGACTTTCTGGAAGGGCCTCTGACAGTGAAAAAGGCTGGGGGTGGTGCGCACAAGTGGTGGCGAGTGGCTGCAGAAGAATTGGGCCGGCAGTGGGCTGTCAGTGCTGCCGCTGCTGCAAGGTAAGTCAGTGTAGGACCCCCTCCCCCACAAATAAGACCTTGTGCCTTTTTTGTTGAAAAAAAATAAGACCTAAGACCGAGTCTTATTTTAAGGGAAACACAGTAGTTATGACTCAGAATTTTATTTGAAAACATGTGGATCTATCATAGAAAGACAAAGTTGCTTGAACATTTTGAGTTCCTAGGAAGTAACCTCATCAATTTTTGGGGGGATAATGGTGTCTGGTGACTCATTATATTAATTGTAAAAGCCACATTATAAATAAAGAAGCAGCCTTCCATAACATCCACTATGTGCTTCCTTACTTCCATTGTGCCCTAAAACCCCAAAAGATTGTCAATTGTCCTAAGAAAGAACCAAAAAAAAAAAAAAAAAAAAAGGCTGCTACTTCGTTTAGTTTTACTTTCACAAGATGAAATCCAATTGTTTCTATCAACATAACGTGGTAATTGCAAAAATGATTTGTCTTAAACTTGCATTCTGTTTCTTCAAATTCTGCTCTAGAGGACTGAGGGCAATATGGATTGGTGGGGTGCATAAAAGCAAGCACCTCAGTTGATTTGTACCAAGAGGCATTAGAGACAGCCTTTTGCGTCACATGATATTCAACCAGTGGTATTCAGAAATTTGACAATTTATGTGTTCCATTATTCCGTAGCAGCTTCTGTATATCTAAAATGTGCTTGGTTGATATAAAATATATAATGTAGTGTGAGGATTAATAGACACTGATATCCTGTGAATAGAAAGGCTTGCAGTGCAAAGGAATCACTCTCTGGAAGTCACCATTGGATCTTTAAAACGTAAAATCTTTGTTTACATCCAAAATTGAATAGTTGGTAAAAAGAGCTCAGTACACTGTGAATTTTCACAAAATCAGGTTCTATGACTATTTCTTCATATTTCTCTTTTTAAAACTTCCAGTTGTCCCTGTGATTTTGAAAGGACTAACTTACGATGAAAAACGGGGAGCTTGCAGTGTTGGCTCCAATGTACGGGATTCTGCTTGCTATGTATGTTGGGCTTTTGCTCGTGCCTATGACCCTTTAGAACTGAGGCCTTTTGTTAACCAGATTGCAAGGTAAGTTTTTAAAACGGAATGCCGATACCAATTTCTTTAAATGAAATATTTTTCAAGAAATGAATAATGAAATAACATGTCACATTAACGCTACTTAAAAGGCTAAATGTAGAGCTATTGCCCTAAGATCTTATTTAAAATATCTAAAATACTTGCATTCAGATTATATAAGAGAACATATCCAACATAGAACTGTCAAACTCTTGATTATGCCACATCAATGCATTCTTATTGGAAAACATTCTCTGGAGATAAAACAAATGCCATCATAGTTACAGTTCCAGCACTTGCTTTAACTATAGATTCTTGTTGGCCTGGAAGTAGTTCATGATACTATTTTCATTACATTTGGGCATCAATTGTATATAATGTATATATGATAGTAATGGACTGTATATAAGTTTACATTATAAATATATATATAGAAGTATGTACACTATACATACAAACTCTATATTGCTATAGGTTGTATACAAAACATTGTTTTATATGCATATTATATAGTTATATCTAACAAGTGTCATTATGTGCTTATGAAACTGAATGGAATTGTGCCTGTGGGTTCTGTTAACTATAATAAAAGTTCTACTAAAGTGACTGTATAGATGAGAAAAGTTTGAGGTGCTGTTTTTTTTTTGCTTTTCCAGTGTAACAATTTAATGTGGGAGCTCAGCAATAAACTGTATGTTGAGAATCAGGAACTTTTGGGAGCATGACGCATAGTTTCACCTGTATTAGTATACTTTGGTTTACAGCCAATAACAGTAATCGCCTATCTTTTTTTCCCTTGTCTCTTAGTTCTAGCCTTAGGTGTGTCACTCTTTCTGTCTGAGGAGTCCCATTTATTTACCCACAAACAAGTTGTTGCTATCTTTTTACAGACTACCAGTTCACTCTTTGAACAAATCTTTGCAAACAATTGATTTTGCATTGATTTTGTGTTCAGGTTTAGCCAAGTCATGTCAGATCTCACAATGTATCTCCCCATTAGTTTGTCCCTAAAGTAATATCTTCTACTGCCTATAACCTGTGCATACATTAATTGGCTTTAACTGTTTGCATGGTGTGATGAATGGTCCCTTTGATCTAGTTAAGCACATTCTATGAACACATTGAATATAACAGGAAAAAAGTAGTAAATTTCAGTACATAACATTGCCTGATTGCGTGGTATGGAAAGCCATGAAAGCACAATTGAATGGGTTGTTATTAGTGGGTGTGGATTAGAAGGCTATCAGAAAAATCATAAGAGAGTGAAGATCGGGTGACTGTTACAGCTACTTTGAAATGTAGTAAAACGTGTGTGTGGGTGTGTGTGTGTATCTTCCAAATGAGAGCCAGTTTGGTATTGTGGGTAAGGCATCAGTCTCAAAATTTGGTGACTATGAGTTCTAGTGTGCCTCATGCACAAAGCCAGCTGGGTGACTTTGAACCAGTCATTTTCTCTCAGCCCTATGAAGTAAGCAATGGCAATCCACTTCTGGAAAACCTTACCAGGAAAACTGCAGGGACTTGTCTGGGCAATTTTTAAAAATTGTGCATGATTGAATGGAAGAAAAAAAAAAAAACCCCTGCCAAATATTACAATATTTTTATGGTTTACTGAAAAGCTTCTTTGTGGGAGGTTACAGTATAATGCTGAGTTTCTATCATTATTAAAAAAGACTCAAGATATTATTTACTTGAAAGTTCTATTTAGTTTAATTGCTGGATAATTTTGTTGCTTTGGCAGTGGTTAGAGAACTGACAGATAAAAATAATTAGAACTGAAGTTTACTCTTGAGAAGATGGGAAAACTCCTCCTTTATCTGTACTTCAGAATTGGACTATATTTCAACTCAGAAAGATTTGGTCGAAGTGTGGGAGTGCAGGCAATTTAGTCTTCCCTGGAGTACTGCATGGTGAGAAGAAAAGAAAGGTGTGGCTCGCATGTAAATGGAGCCACTTGGCCTTAGGGCAAGATTAGCCTGCAGAATCAGGAAATATGAATATTGCTCAGAGCTACATCTTGTGCTGTGATGAAATGCTGAGAATAATTTTACAGGAATAAGTTTGTTGCCTGACGAGTTCATTCTCAAGAGCAAATTCTGTTACACATTAAGTGAATAAGTAATCCTCGATTTACAATCTCAAACTGAGCTCCAATTTTCTGTTGCTAAGCAAGGCAGTTTTTAAGTGAATTTTGCCCCATTTAGACCTTATTTTTGCCACAGTTGTTAAGCAAATCACTGCAGTTAAGTGAACCATACGGTGGCTAAGTGAATCTGGCTTCCCCCGTTGACTTATGTGACCATGGGATCTTGCAAAGTCGTAACTGTGAAAACTAGAAACATAGAAAACTAATGGGGAAAAAATATCTAGTGGTCCATCAAATCTGCCCTTTGAGGTTTTTTTTTTTTTTAAAGAAAATAGTTGGATGTTGGACATGTGTTTATGCCAAGCATATTTAGCAATAGCACTTAGACTTATATACCACTTCACGGTGTGTTGTTTGAGCATGAAATTTAAATTGAATGTGTTTTTTAAATTATATTTTAATATACCAACATATTCCAAGAGTCTGTGTGGTTTATCAGTAGGAAATGTAGTACAGTCTTAATAAAGATGGCAGCTCAGTGTCATTAATATTCTACTTAAAATGGTTGTCTGTTCCTTCAAGAAGACTAGTACTGTTTAGGCCAGGCTCACCTGTGAGAGAAAAATGTTCCAGAGTATCAAGGCTACTGCTAGTCGTGTCATGTTAACAACCATAAGGTGAATAACCTAGTTCTATGTATATACATTTGCGCTATAGAGATAGTTAAGGGCAGAGTTTGTGGCTATTCTTTTTTGCCAGATCAACTTTAGAAAGTCCAAAGGCGTTGTATCTCAGGATAAATAATTCCAAATATTAGACTTTCAAAAATCCATATGATTATTAATCTCTAAATAAAAGTATTGGTACTAGTCCCTTATAGTTCATAACTTTTTAATACAAGAAGATTTGACATTCTTAGAATCATTTTTTCAGTTTTATCTCCAGAGCCATAAGAATACAGATATATTTCAAATATTGTCTTAATGTTTTCTTATGTATTCCCATGACACATTTATTACTGATTATGTCTTTAATTATATTTCTATATATTTGTCTCTGAAACAGTAATAAATATGTAGCATTGTGATAAAATGTTTAATATATTTTAAAACACTACAGAAATTTATACTGTTTTCTAAAAGTCAAGTTCAGTATAGTAAGCACATCGATATTATAGAATTAATGTGGAATAAAATAAATAAGTTAATTACAAATATTTTTGCTGCTGATGAAAGGAATTCTGTTTTCATTTATGTGTGGAATCCTGGTGGTTTGCAGTAAAATTAAATAATAGGGATATCCTAGATACCATAATTTTATATGAGCATAAATGTTCAGTTATGGATCACAGGGCCTTGCTATAGACCAATCCACAGCATTTATTCTGTGATTCAGTCTGTCTGCAGAACATGCTCTTACTTATCTCCAGTTATACTGCACTCATTTCTCATATAATGAAAACAGCATGATGATTACTTCATATTTTCATACTGGCTTTGTTGTAAAGAAAGCAAAAACCTAACCTATATTGGGGGGTGCGATTTCTCAGTAGTTAAGACACTGGAGTTTGTCATCTCAAAAGCCAGTAGCCCTGGTTCAAGACCTCAGTGCTGCCTGACGGGGTGTGCTCCTGTTACTTGCCCCAGCAAACCTAGCAGTTTGAAATTATGCAAACATGAATAGATAAGTAGGTGCCATTTTTGTGAGAAAGTTACCACTTTCTGTATTTTCATGCTGCTTGATGATAATGTTAGATAATTCTCGTCTGAGAATCGGACTTGAGCACCATCCCCTTGAGTCAGTCACGACTGGACAGAGGAAATCTTTAAACTTTTATCGTCACATTACCATTTATCTTCTACCATGTAGAAGTCTGGTAATAAAGTCTAGCTTTTCAGCTGTAGTTCATAAAAGCTCATGTCTTAATAAAATGTATTAGTCTGAAAAGGTGTTACCAGGGTCCTGATTTTTGCTAAAGACTGACATGGCTTTCCTCTTACAATCATTAACGTTCTCCCTTTTACGCCTATGTTGCAATTAGCCACTACTGAGTGATCAGTACTGAGAGATAGGGTGTCCTGTCTTATAAATCAAGATCATCATAAGATTGGTTTTTTATAACAATGTAAATCAAGAACAGAAATAATATGCATATGTTGATATCACCATGAAAAACAATGAATTTAAATGCTTTGCTTGGGTATAACTAGAGTGTACTATAAACCAAATACAGAGTTTGAAATTTACCAATCTTAGCCAATAGTGAATGCAGCTAGCATAGCCTCTTAGACAAAATGATAGCTCTTCAAAAGACAAATTTTGTCGAATTGTTCATTGCTTTTATATATGTGTGTCTCTGTGTGTGTGTATTGAGAGAGAGATTTTTTTTTCCTTTTCTCTTTTCAGTGCCCTGATTATAGCTGCTATATTTGACCGTGATGTTAACTGCAGAAGAGCAGCCTCCGTAAGTTTAATTATAATCTATGGGACAGTATTGAGATATTTTCCTGTGCAGTATCTTATGTTGTTCAGTAGCTATTTCAAATATTTTACTTCCTAAGTTTACATAAAAACAGAAAATTGGATCTCATGTCTCATTCTTCATGTGCAAAGTGTATTGTCTTTGTTTCATTGTTTTTATAACAGGTCAATATGCCAATTGTATAAAGAAACAGCCAAGATTCAAAGAACAGAATGATCTTTCTATTATGTCACCATTGGATGATTTTGATTTCAGTTCAAGTTTTTAACATATATAGAAAAGGATCTTTAAATGATTTAGCAAGGACCTTTAATTGTTCCACTGCTGGTGGGACTACGCCAAGCATAAAGGCCAACATATTGTATTAACCATTATTAGCAGATTGGACTGGATAGGGTGAGACGGCGAGGTGAAGAAAAATTCATTTCTTTTGTCCCACATGTTCTGCTGGGAGGAATTTCCCCTTCTTCAGGGAAATCAGCAAACTCATTCAGTCCTGGATCTGGAACCAATCATTAAAGAAAAAAATCAGGTCTTCTATAGATACTCTGCTCCTTATCTTTATATCAACACAAACACATTTCTGTTGTCCGTTATATTATCAGATGTAATTCTAAAAATCTAAAAAAGCTAGTCAGTTTATCAGTCTTGATTATTTCATACCTGTCTTTTTTGTATGATTATAGTTGACCAGTTTCTGTTGTGGTCACTTCATTGCTCACGGATGTTAGAAATCCTTCTATTTTTCTCTTATCTTCTATGTCAATTCTTTCTTGGCTTAAAAAATGATTTAGTATTTTCATATAGTAAAGCTAGTACTTTAATTTTCATGTAAATCTGTTTAAGAAATAAATTATAATATGTGTATGTCCTCTTGAAGAATAATACTTATTGAGAAACATTGACATTTTGTACTCTTTATATATCCTTTTCCCTCTGTTTTTCCATAATCTGTAATAATTTCATAGTTCTTATTTGTACAATCTGAAACAAATGTCACTCCATAGGTCTTGTGTTCACATTCCATGTGTAACTATTTAATATAATTTTTATTTAATATAAATATTAAGTATAAAATAAATATTTCTTATAAAAATCTAGAATACTGATTGTGAGTTAAATCAACAATTGGTAATTTAAAAATGCTATTATTTCAATTTATTAGAATGAAAATTATGTTTTCCCATGACATAACAAAAGATAGAAGCAGAAATAAGTAGCCAATAGCATTTTGGATATTTACCAACAATTCAAGCTTAGACAGATGTAATATGATTCAACACCAAAAAGCAGAATTAATTAACTAGTTCTTCCAACTAAAGCTTGCAACAAAGTCATAGTTTCATTCAAATTTAGTCTACGTATGGTTTTATATCTTCGTTGAATTCACTTTTCTTCAATTTATTGGTTTCAGAGAATTAAACAGGTTGATGAGTATAATTTACAGAATTTAAAACTTGTTAATTTGAATAGATGGACAAGCTATATTGTGAAATTAAAAATATACTAAACTGCTCCAAGTTATGTGCTCAGTTCTCTTTTGATGTCTGTGGGAATTATGTATAATTTGGGAAATAGGCTGAGTTGTCATCTTTGCACTATATCATAATGGTAGAAAAAGAATCTTATCTGAAGGCAGTTCCAGCTAATTACTGAAATTTACTTAGATGTCAAACTAGTTGTCTATAACTTATACTATTCTATTGATCTAAGATAGACAAACATAGTAAAACTCTCCATAAACTTCTATTCTTTATTTAAAAAATTCCTCTCTATCAGAGAAAATGAGAAATATTTTATTATCTGATATTTTAAATTTATATAGGGAGGGGCAACTACGGCGGGTATAGGGGGCCATATCAAGTTTGGGGAGTGCGCCCCGTTGGCTATATCCGGTGGTGCGCTCCGACCCCCTAATTACTCCCCGTTCCCTGAGTGGTCAGTGCCCTCGGTCCTTGGGTCTTCGGCTGATGTTATGC
>JAEANM010024135.1:0-11216 GCA_017656035.1 Myanophis thanlyinensis
TCCATTTTATTTAGGTTGCCTTGCCCAGGGATTCTGGGATTTGAAGTCCACAAGTCATAAAAGAGCCACAATTGCTCGCCCCTGGTTTAGGGCAACAATTGATTGTTTTGAAACAGAGGCTAAAATATGAAAATTGCACAGCAATAGACGGTGAGGAAAGAGTAAGGAAGCAACTCTAATGCCTACTTCCAAGGTAGGGCTGACTGAGATTTCCAATAATCGATGGGTAAGCCCTTTTTCTCCCTGGTGGGGGACAACTCTTAGGGACATGCTGGGATCAGGAATGGGAGTGCAATTTTATTGTGGCTCATGACTCCCTTTGTTCCCCCTTCCCTCAGTAGTGTAGGGAGGACAGCTAAGAAAGAGGAGTGATTTCCGGTGCTGCCTACCAGCTTCCACAAGCAACATCTATGGGGAAGCCAGTAGGAAGTCAGAAATTGTTCCCATTTCCATTGCTATTTTGCCTGCCCATGGTTATTCTATTTCTCTGTTTAATTGTGATGATGACCCAATGAATCACAGGTTATTTAATAGAATTTTCCTCTGGTAAGTATTCTCTTATCATGAGAAAGGGATAGCACTTGGCCAATCCTGCCTAAGTTCAAAACTAGATGGAACTGGGCTTGATCAAAACTTGAATCTAAGCAATGAAAAACACCAGAGTGCAGCCCAAACTAGGAATTAGATGGAGGAAACAGCAAAGTATGTTCATGCTCTGTCAAGAAAACAGCATGGTTGTGTCCATGATATTACCAGAGATCAAGCTCCACTTAAAAAAAAGATTTTACTTCTGGGAAATGAGCCTAAAAGTTTCATTATCACTTAAGACAGATGAAATACCCTGATTCTCAGATCAACAAGACTTCTGTATTTGTTAAGTGTACATTTTGTTCAAATTTGATCCCTTAATTTCCCCTCCGGCACAGTGGGTCATTTTCCTTTTCATCTACAGAATAGTTTTTTTGTTGGAATGCATGTCCACCAATTCTTGTCACTTCTTTGCAGAGCCTCTTTGATTACAGCAAAAGGACATTCCTGGAGTGCCATAGTTTTTGAGCTGCCCAGCATGATTCCAACCAGTCTTTTCATAAACTTTAGAAAAAATAAACAACAACAAAAATATATTATGGGTGCAATGCCAACAGGCCTGAGGACTCCGGGAAGGGGTGAACTAGTAAGATACTTCATTTATTGTTAACATTCCTCTGCCTATTAGTTTCTTCCCAGCTTAGTTTTGTTTTTATTATTTTTTATTATTTTTAATAATGATTACGTAACAGTTTTAAACAATTACTGTTTTATATTTCCACTGTTTTGTTGGATTGGTGTATGTCAATCAGAATTGCTTTCTATGAGATGGTGGCCATATAAATTTGATTGATTGATTGATTGATAGATAGGAATTAAAACACAGAGGACTAATAGGACAAGCTACTTACGAAGATCTATCTCCTTGAGATATTATTCAGAGAAGCATTTACTAAAAAGCAAGGAACTATAGAGAAAGACTGTTTTGTTGAAGTTCTGGATAAATCCTCTGCATTTTATAAGTTGCAGGAATGAACCAGACTGCTCAGACGCATATCCATTTAACAACATGCCAACTGAAATCCTATTAAATGCCATCCAACAGACTAAAACAACTCTTTGTTAAACACGTGGAATTATTAAGAGCATTAAAAGCTTTTGTATTTAAAGAATCTATATGAATAATCAAACGCATGTTTCAGCAGAAAGGAATGATACCTAAATATAGAAAGAATATTCTTGTTTCTTTATTTATTCATGACCAAGACTTTTTTCCAGAGGAAGTCTTTATATAATTATCTGTAGTAGGAATAATTGGTGAGTGCAGCCAGCAAAAAGTATTTAATGTGCAAAATCTCTAAACTACATTTCTCAAGCAAACAATTTACAAACAAGGACTTGCTTCTTTAAAAGCATCATTTTATCTCATCTTTATTAATATTATATGGCTAATTTAATAGCAGTGGATATCAGAATAGAAATACAATTTAAATAATTATAAAAAATAAATCATAATCATGGCCAAAATACAGAACACTAAAGCACTGTACTACAATATTATTTGCCAGGAAGAGACCTCCTGATTGTAATTGCTATGATGGACAAAGATATTTAAAAAGTAAAATATATTTATTCTTTATGTACAGATACTGAGTGTTTCTCCAAGACTACAGGGAAACAAACAATGATAAAAAAGTAAAAAGTTATAACCTCAAGTTTGGCATCACCAACTGAAACTAAGTACTGCAAGATAATATATGATAAAACACAAAAACATGCTCTGTGATTTGACATAGGAATCCAACACCTCTTTTAGCTGGCTTTCACCCAATCTAGAACATATATGAATATTCAAAGCTACTTTATTGTTAGTTCAAACCAAATCACAAAAGGCAATGATTCTTCAATGATTCAAGCACTAATTCAAATTGAATCTGAATTCAGAAAACAGGTGCTCTGTCACTAAGGAAATGCTCCATCCCCAAATGGCTAGAACAGTTGAGAAAATATCTGATGATCATAAGCATGGAAGTGGCGTTGGTCTTACCTGATATGCTCCTTCTTGTTGTGCTGAGAAGCGAATCCAAGAATGGGTTAACTCTTCTGCTCTCTCTTTTGAGATTGAGTCAATCAAACTTATAGACATGCCTGGTTTGCCTTTCAGTTTTTGGTGATCGACTGCAAGAGCTCCTGCTGAAAAACCACCCCTCCTATACTTTGGATCAGATGGTCATCAGGGAGGGTTTGGATTCTCTTCTCAGCACAACAAGAAGGAATGTATCAAGTAAGACCAACGCCCCTTCTCCATTGTGCTGAGCAGAGAATCCAAGAATGGGACATACCAAAGCTGGCAGTCCTGATGGTGGGCCCCTGTCTGGTTCTAAGTTCCCCCCTTATAGGAGCAGCAGAGTGAAGAGGGCTCCCGGAGTGGTCAGGGGGAGATCGCAACTCCCCTGAAGGATCCCTGGGCTGAAAGTCCCCTCAGCCATGGTGGGACAAAGAGGCAGTCAGAAATGGCCACCACAAAGACCAGGACAATAACCGAGCCACCTACCACCTAAGACTAGAGCAGGGGGGAAGCTGCATGCAGCTGTGGAACTGGATGAAAAGATTCTTTCTTTTGCTGAATTCAAACCCCGAGAGACTATTTTACAAGAAAGCTGCCTGGTTGTGCCTTAATTGTTGTTTAAGGGTGAAAAGAATCGGGGGGGGGGGGGGCCTGAAGCAGAGACAGAAGGAGATTTAAAGAGAAAGGACATCAAAACACTTTCAATAAAGAAATCAGGAAATTGAACTTGCATGGTAAAAAGCATTGTACCTGGGATTAGGCATTTTTAAAGATGCCGGAATGATCAACTTGGAAGATTTTATAAACTTGGAAATGTTGAAATATTGAAATAGGCGAGAACTGTTTTTTTCAAGACAGATCCCTGCTGGAAATCTGACTCTGCAGTGCCACCTTTCGATGGGAGGAGAATACTACACCCTAACAGGTCCTAATACAGATTCAAACTCCACAGGGCTATAAGGATGATAAATCTACTTACTAAAAGGGATTAAGGAGCCAGTGAAAGGAAAAAAAGAGAGAAGAAGAAATCAACTGTTTTGTTTTCTGAATAATCAAGAAATATAATCCAAAATTATGAGAATTGTGCCTCTGCATAGGAGATTGAACATAATATTGCACATACAGATAAATATGGAGTTGGGTTAGAACATGGAGAATGACCAGATTCTGAGACAGTGACTCCATTTTCCCACAGGTCCATACAGTGTTTTCTGAGCACCTCCAAAATTATCTGGAGGGAGGAGAGCTCCTCACTTTCTTTGGCTGGCACAGAGAAGTCACGTGGGTCCTATGTGCCTGGGCCTGACTCTGTCACTGATAAGGTCCCTCTTAGATGGGTTGTGGTCTTGGCCTTGTAAAAGAGGGACTTGAAAAGATTGAGTGGGAAAAGTTCCACAAAGGCCGGGAGGGTCTGGCATCATGCCCTCATCCTCAGAAAGAGTAACCTCTCTCTGATCCTCGTCCCCTAAAAGGGAATCTCTGCTTCTTATTGAGGAGGCACTGAAATGAGGCCCCTGCAAATAATCTTCCTCCAAAGGTGAGTGGGGTGACACACACTGCTTTGTGTATGACATATTGACAGGCAGTGAAGCCCCAGGCAGGTGACTCTGATGCAGGCCGGCAAAGCCCTGGCCAATGGCCTCAGCTATCATTGTCTTTAAATCAGCAAAGGAGGATTGGGGGCACTCCCCCAGACAGAGGCCTGCAGCCATTGGTGTAAAAGTGGCTTCAGGAGTAGGCCTCTCTGCTATTGCCAGGCAAGAAAACAGCTTGCTAGCCTCTGGACAGAATGAGAATTGAGACTGCTCTCTGGCACCCTCTGGTGACAAGGCTTGCTGTTTTATGGCTTGTACAGTATCCACTGTTGCCATCTGAAAAGGGCAGGAAAACCCCAACTCTGTCTCTGAAGGATTTTAAAATCTCTTTTGCACCTTGGAAAATTCCTTTTCAAGGGCTCTCTGATGCCTTATTGCCTCCTTTTCCTCAGCTTTGGAGGTAATTTGTGGAGGGCTTTTGCACTAATTTTGTCTGAAGCTGTCCTTGTGGCAGATTTTGCAAGCCTAGGACACTTCCTTTTCAGAGGCTGGGGGGGTTGCAGTAGGTCCCTGCCCTTGTCCCTTGTCCCCAACAGACTCACAATTCTGCTCTGAAAGATCATCCATCCTTGAGGAACTGTCTCCTTTGATGGGCAGTCTCCTTCTAACTGAAGCCTGCTGCTTTGTCTGCTTTAAAGCAGAAGTATGCCTCAGACAAACCTGGGCAGTGACTTCAGGTGCTTGAAACGGCTTTGTTGTTCCTTTTGGCAGTATATGTGGGAGTATGACTTAGACTCTCCTGGTCAGTGACTCCAGCAACTGGTGCCTATAAATGCACTCTGTAGCTGCTCCCTCCGGAGCAATTCGGCCATTATAGGTTTTTAAAATGGTGCTTGAGGCTTTTACCTTTAAAAGGCAAGCAACCGGTCAGGCAGAAATACAATTGAGAAATCCGGAGATGGGAGGCAGTTCCGGACAAACTGTCAAGAACCAATAGACCACACAGGCCAGTGATCTGGGGGCCTCTTTGGTGCGTTGTCCTGGCCTCTTCAGTGAGCCGGGCAGTTAGCAAACAGCTGTAATCTACCACATAGCCTCTCTGGGAGTCCAGAAGGCTTCCTGTAGCTTGCAGGCTTCCCAGCAAGCCGGTAGCCTGCAAAGCACTCCTTGGTAGATCAGTGCCTCTTACTTTAGATGTTCTCCTGTTGCTGACAGAATCCAAGAATAGGTGAAAATTTCTCTTGTCTTCAGAGCTCAATCTTTTGTGTCTTAGTAGAACCAGACTGAGTCGAAAAACTGGGAGGCAAGCCAGGAAGAGAGATGTATCTACAAGTTTTATTGACAGTCTCAAAAGTGAGAGCAGACAGTTAACCCATTCTTGGATTCTCTGCTCAGCACAATGGAGAATGTTGCAGTACATGATTAAAATGGTATTTTAGTTTCCATGTATAGGGAGAAAAGATTAAATAACAATGGCTTATTCAAAGGAGAACCAATTACTATCAATTGCAAATGTTTCCCGCCCTCCCCTTGGATATTCATTAATTCTAATGTTGTAGATATGATTCTCTTGTTTCCTAGGTTGGAATTGACCATGTAGTCAGCAATGTCCTTTGTAAATATTCTTTCCATCCCACTGTTTTGCAAAATCTCATACCATGAATACCAACTATGGTTTTACTAGACCAGAAGTGTCAAACTCACATTGTCATGCTGTCGTCACGTGACATATTGTGACTTTTTTCTGCTTTGCTAAACTGGGTGTGGGCATGGCCAGGGTATGACACATCCGGCCTGTGGGTCGTGAGTTTACACCCCTGTACTATTCCATGCTATGAATACCCCCATATCTTACCCTGATTATTATTATGTACTTAGGTGAACCTACTCCAATTTGTCTACACCCATTTGCGTCCCATTTAGTGCACTTCATTTCTGCTTGGAGAGTTTCAAGTTTTCTTTTGCATATATTTTTTATATTCCAAGTTCCAGCTGCATTTCTCCTTGTAAAACAAGGAGCTCATTTTTCTATATTGTCACCTATAATATCAGACTTCCTTGTAGTTTTTCCTAGCTAGGTTATCAGCTCCAGATATAAGTAAATCTTCAACACTTATGTTGAAGTTTCCTCGCCTCCAACCAGTGAAGTGCTTTTTGTTTAAGGCAGTCTCATTAACTGACATTCAAGCTGGTCTAAATGTTTTAGCCATCTCTATGCAATTTGCTTGGCAACTATACAGAAGTGTTTTGTCACTGTGGTTTTTTTTCCTACTTTTGAGTTTCTAAGTAGATTTCTTCCCATGTGTTGCAAAACCCCTTCTATCCTCATTTCCATCATGTATTATTCTCTGCTTAACTAGTCACTTCCAGCAGCTTCTGGTCCTTCCAGCTTCCAGAGATTCTCTAGGTCCGTGATAGCGAACCTATGGCACGGGTGCCACAGGTGGCACGCAGAGCCATCTTGCTGGGCACACAAGCTGTCGCCAGCTTGTAAGGTAAGCTAACTTACCTCCAGCTGAGCATGCACATGCACATGTGTGATTGCAGAGACACAGTTGGTCTTCGGAACTCTCCTGCACCTGCACACGTGATTACTCACGTGTGTGTGACTGCTTGCATGCAGCGCATGTGTATTGCACATGCAAAAGCTGGTGCATGTGCAGATGGCGCAGTTGCACATGCAGCGCATGTGGAGGAGCTGCACGCAAGTGCGGATGGCACACGCAAAGCACGTGCTTTTCGGCACTCAGTAAGTAAAAGGTTCGCCACCACTGCTCTAGGTTATTGCACCTTCCAAAACATTCCTCAATATTTAAGATGGCTTAATAACAGAAATAAGATGATAGGCCATGGCTTTCTCCTTAACAGAACACTGAAAAATATCTGAGCATACAGAGAAACTGGAGGAAGAGACTCACATACTCCCAGTCCTTTTTGTAATGAAAATATTGTTTATGAAAATCCACATAGCCCTTGAAACCAGTTTTTTTAAACCAATTAAAACCTTCTCAGCCTTGCAGCTTTAACTCAAAGAAAGCCCAATTAAAGCCATTTCAACTTTGCAGCCTTAATTCAGAAAAGCAAAACTTACCTGTCGTGTTGAACAGAGGTCCGACAATTCTCACAAAACATTCATAAGGAATGAATTCAGAGACGATTCTTAATTTCTATTGGTTAAATGAAAGGATTTTATCTCTGAATAAAATATATGTGTTATCCATACATCTGACATGCAGAAGCTTTTGAGAAGAACACTGAATCTCCCAGTATATTTACAAAAAATAGTGTGTGGGGAGGAAAAGCTATTATAAGCAGAATCTGTCTTTATGAATAAAGCTATGTAAGACTATGAAACATATAAACACTGAATACAGATAGTATCCTTTCCTCATTGTATGTATTTTATACACCATGAAATTAAACAAGCAAAATATACAATGGTACAGTCATGAGCTAAGGAATGACTCATATGTTTTCCATAAATCTAAATAAACAAGGAAACACAGAATGAATTAAAACTGCTCTTTTGCTAAGAACAGGTACTGCTTTCAGGCCTTTAGGGCAAAATACGTAGCCCAAAGAGATGATGTATTTGTGTGCATCTTTTAAGAGCTGGTTCTTCCAGATGGAGGGCTAGTAAGCATTTCCAAACATTACCCATAATTTTGCAAATGGAATTTCCATTGACTACCTTCAACTTAGAAAGCCTTTTAGATATAATTTGATCCAGCAGTCAATGGAATTTTCCCCAAATCTCATCCAGCACTTGTGACATCCACTTTTGTGATCATGTTTGCAAAACACTTTTTTCCAAATAAATTTCATAATCTCTCTTTAATTTTTCTTATCCATTTCACAATCAGTTTAGAAAAAAAGCACAATTCATTAAAATTCTCTCCTATAATTTACAGGGGAATTATAAGATTGCCACCAGATCTTTTGAATTTTGATTCAGAAGGAAATGCTGCCGGGTTCTGTAAAATCTCTTCCTATTTGTAAATTCAGAATATGGAAAGGAACTAACTTTGCACTGCAGCACATTAAAAGTTGTACGCACTTCTTTTTTTTAAAAAAAATATTCTATGCCAGAAATTCAGATTTTATTTTGCCTGTACCGGTTGAAATATTGCATGTTTATACCACACATTTTCTTCCTAAGGATGATTTTGAATTTAGAAAAAATATTAAATGGAAAAATATAGCCTGTCAATATTTGTTATTTGGAAGTACTCCTGATGATATAATGGAATGGATTGGATCCGAACTTAATTCTATTTATATTGAACTGCACCAAATTCCACACATTCTTCCCACCCCATTTATTTTCAGAATTAACTTTGTAGAAAACAAAAACACTCAGGACGAAAAAGTTTCTGACACCCAATTTTTTTTCTCCCGCAGATTAATTCAATTTAGTTATAATTTCTTTTGACATCCATCTTTAGTAATTTTACTGTTACGACCAAAGAAGATTTTACAGATTTCTCAAATGTTTCAAAGAACTTTCAACACTTTGACCAGGGCATGTACAGTAGATAGTACTTTTTAATCACGATAGAGAAATGATCGTAAGAATTAGGAGAGCCCATGGACATCAAAAGTGCTCAGACCGCTTTCCAATCTCTGTGCGTCTTATGCTTCAAAGAAATCTAATATAAATCTAAGGTTCAGGAGCAAAAGATTAGCCTATGTTAATAGAACTTGTATGCAGTACGATCAGGGCAGGACACAGAACTGAATGGCTCTCAGTTGGTATAGTTAGTAGCTAAGAACCAGGCTACAAAATAGGAGACTGTATGTTCTAGTCAAACATTAGGCAAAAAGCCAGATGGGTGACCTTGGCTTTATTTCGGTCCTAGGAAGGAGGCAATGGATAATCATTTCTGAAAAATCTTGCTAAGAAAACTGCAGAAACTTATCCAGGTAGTATCCAAGAGTTAAATGCAACTGAATAGCAGGGATGGGGGGGAAGCAACTAAGAAGAATCATGCAATTAAAATATCTGAATAACTAAACTTCATGAATAAGGAATTCATTCTGTTCTGGGCACAAGCTGACATTCTTTAAAAATGTTATGTAGGTTCTTTGGCAGAGAGGAACACATATATGTCCCAAAATAAACATTATAAGGGTTTCTCCATCAGATCCTCTCTAAAAAGCCATTTTAATATTAGCTAACGCTTACAGCAGGAGTCCCCAACCCCCAGTCCGTGGACCGGCACCCGTCTGTGGCATGCCAGAAACCAGACTCAGCAAACAAGCGAAGCCTCATCTGCGGAATGCAGGTAGCACATGGAACCACACCCCCTTTGATCCACGGAAAAAACACTCTCCACGGAACCAGTCCCTGGTGCCCAAATAGTTGGGGTTGCTAACTTACAGTATTTCTTATATTGGTAGACCTTGTTTAAAATTCACTGGTTGAACAACCACGCGGAGTTATAGCAGCGCCATTGCAACGTCTCCACAATCATGTGATTGTAATTCAGGCACTAGGTGATCAGCATGTAGTTACAACTTGATAGCAAACCAAGAAGCAAATGCGATTTTCTACAATACCTGTGAATTTTTAAAATATATTGAAATAAACCACATTTCTCCCCTCCCACTCTAAATGTGCATTATAACACATTTTTAAAATGAATGTAAATGAGTAGACATGAGACAATGCATGTGCTTCTTACAGAAGGAGCTCCTCGAATAAAGCACAGGTACAAAAGTATAATGCTCCACGAAGGTTAAATATCTACTTTTCTGGTCCTGGCAAAACAGAATTGAACTAACTCAACAACAGAATCATAATTTAAAAGCCTGATGACGGAAAATTTCGCCCTAATTTAATCAGATATAGTTCAGTATGATATACTCTTGAGGAACATTTTTCTAATGTTTATTATTGATAATAAAGACAGGATGTGTAAAATTAAAATGGATTTTGCAATATGAAAGTCAAATAAGAAGTCTCAGTCAGCATATACTAATGTAATAAAGAATCAAGTACACTACCTGGAAACCATTTTTTAAAAAAATTATCAAATAATAAATAGAAGTTTATTTTTTTAAGAATCAATTATCTGGCAAGATCTTTAACAAAATAATATTTAAAAACATAATGATAGGGTAAAAACAACCCTATGCAAAGTTTTCACAATTTTATATATAGGTAAGAATCAATAAAAAGTTTTCTCTGGACTGGGCAAACACTCGTAAATATTTGATTTTTAAGAATATTCTTTTAAAATAGCAGGTGTTAAGATACGTTAATAATTAACACTTTCTGAGAATTGCTAAATAGATATTTATGAAATTATATTTCACACATTAACACTGTGAAATCCCAACAAACAATTGAAGCATATACTTTCCTACATTTCACGACATATAGTACCTATCTTAACTATATGGTCTTTTATTTTATTGCTTTATATAATTAAATTAGAATGTTATTTCTCCTACATGATATAATACCGGTAACTGTCATGCAAAGAACTTAATAATCTTTCCTCTTTTCCAATTGTTTTCAGCACTGTATTACAGTATTTTATTATATTATCTATGTTTATGTTGCTATTTATATGCACTTCCCTGGGAACATATTTTATATAACATAATTTTAAAGAATTTCATAAGTAATAAAAAGAATTATTTGAGCTACATGTACAGAAAAATAATATTTAAAAAAAATAAAAGGTGGAGGTATGCTCTGGAAAGAAGAGGAATGAAGGTCAGTCATAGTAAGACAGAATACATGTGTGTGAACGAGAGGGAGGGAAGTGGAACAGTGAGGTTACAGGGGGCTAAGGTTAAGAAGGTGCAGGAGTTTAAGTATTTGGGGGTCAACTGTCCAGTGCAACGGGGAGTGTGGAAAAGAGGTGAAGAGGCAAGTGCAGGCAGGTTGGAATGAGTGGAGAAAGGTGTCAGGAGTGTTGTGTGACAGAAGAGTATCAGCAAGATTCAAAGGTGTACAAGACAGTAGTGAGACCAGCTGTGCTGTATGGGTTAGAGACTCTAGCAGTGAGGAAAAGACAAGAGGCAAAGATGGAGGTAGCAGAGATGAGGATGTTGAGGTTCTCTTTAGGAGTGAC
>JAEANM010024136.1:0-10764 GCA_017656035.1 Myanophis thanlyinensis
TGTCCGGAGCTTCGTTGCCGCAGCTTCGCCGGATTGCGCCACCCACTTTGCCGCCAAGCATGGACGCTGCCAGCCTGTGAGCCCCGGCTGCAGAAACCGGCCAGGGGACAATCCCCCTCTCATGGGGGGGATCCAAATCTCCGCCGGCTGCACCAGGCTGCATGGAGGTACAAACACTCTGGCACGCCATTGCCGGGCCAGCGGAGGTTTCAGAATCTCCCCCCATGCGAGTGGGATACTGTATCTCCGCTGGCAGAGATATCCCAAATAGGGGGGTGCCGGCAGAGATACCATATCCCACTCGCATGGGGGGGGGGGATTCTGAAACCTCCACTGGCCCGGCAATGGCGTGCTGGAGTGTTTGGGACCTCCATGCAGCCTGGTGCGGCCAGCAGAGATTTGGATCCCCCCCATGAGAGGGGGATTCTCCCCCAGCCGGTTTCTGCAGCCGGGGCTCGCAGGCTGGCAGCGTCCATGCTTGGCGGCAAAGCGGGTGGTGCAATCCGGCGAAGCTGCAGCAATGAAGCTCCGGACATCACGGCGGTGGAAGAAGGGAGCTGAGCGAGGGCATCACCGGCTTGGCAGTGTGGATGAAAGTTTGAATTCCGGGCAGCGTAAGGAACAAAGCTGTCCCGCCATTTCCCTCCCCTCACCCGCCCTTCCTTGTCGCCTGCTGCCTCCTTCTCCTCCTCGTGGCCTGCAACAATGTCCTGCCTCCATATCCCACTCGAATGGGGGGCGGGTTCAAACCTCCGCCGGCCGCTGGCGTAGGTTTGAAAATCCCGCCGGCTGTCGGAGCCGCAGCAAAGCTTTAGAAGAGCCGCATGTGGCTCCAGAGCCATGGGTTGCCGACCCCTGGTCTAGCATAAGATTTATAAATGTATTTATATACTTCAAGTCAGTGTTGATTCCTGGAAAGTGCCTGAACAAATCTCCACAGTTTCCTTCTCAAGATTTCACAAGTGCTTTGCCATTGTTTCCTTTCTAGGGATAAGAAACAGGGATTGGCCCACAGTCACCTAGCTCAGGGGTGGGCAATTACGGCTCCTTCATGACTTTCTCTCTCTCTCTCTCTCTCTCCCATGTGCTCATTTTGGTCAGGACCTCAAACCATGTGGACCTGTCCATCAATAAACCATCTTTCCAAATAGCCTTCATGTTTCCAGTGCCATTCTTCCCACTTAGAACTGAACCCAGATGGACATTTCTTCCAACACTCCAAAGAGGCCAAGTCACATGAATCATGGTCATTAAGTGACTGTGGAAAAATAAATGCATTTTTGCAGGCTTATCACCACAAGGTAGTCATTAATTCAAGCTCTTATCTGTGCTTGCTCAGACTTGTTCTTTGTTTCCCCCCCCCCCCCAGTGGTGTTTTAGGCATCTCTCACACACTTCTTCTCCTGAAGTGCAAAGTAGGAAACTTTCCAGGATCCAACCCTAGAAAGAGCTCACATACTGTAATGTGTACATGTTATGGTTGGGTCTGCCAATTGTATAGGTTCATATATACATTCATATGCATTATCAGATTTGTATGCTTCAGAATTGATTTGACAAAGATGTTTCAGAATATGAAGGAATGTAAATGTACCATTGTCTGCAACTCATTCAACTAAACACTTTTTTTTCCAGATAGTGCAGATGTAAAAGAATGATCTTCACAGCATCTGGATCAGCCTAAATAAAACAGGCAACTGCTTTAATGAACTGCACAAAAAGTGTGCTGTGTTTGTACTCCGACACATGCTGAAGCACTGAACTAGATTGTGCAGTCCTACAAACTAATTCAATATGAATTTTCAAGGCATAGTGTGAGGTAGATGAGGAGGGCCAGGCCCAAGCAATATACTTATGAAAATGTTGCCTAGGAACCCTATACAGTTAGTCCACCTAAATTATAACAGTTCATTTAATGACTGTTCAAAGTTACAACCACACTGAAAAAGTGACTTATGACCATTTTTCACACAACTATTGCAGTATCCCTATGATCATGTGATCAAAAGTCAGATCACATGCTCATATTTATGACAGTTGCAGTATCCTGAGATCATGTCATCCATTTTTGAAATTTTCTGACAAAGAAAGTCAATGGGGAATCCAGATTCACTTAACAACCATGTTTGCAAATTAACAACTGCAGTGATTCACTTAACAGCTGGAGCAAGAAAAATCATAAAATGCAGCAAAATTCACTTAACTATTTCATTTAGCAACATAAATTTTGGGCTTAATTGTGGTCATAACTTGAGTAATATCTGCATATACACACTAAAAAGAAATCAATTGCTGTATTTTTTGGTATATAAGATGCACTCCCCACCCCCCACCCCAAAAAAGTGAGTGAAAATATCTGTGCTTCTTATACACTTAATGTTGCCGAAGCCCCACCACCTGCTGGCCTGTTTTTCGGCCTTTTTTCAGCCCATTTTTGGCCGGAAATGGGCCAGAAAAGGCCAAAAAATTGGCCAAAAAGGGGGTCACGGAAGTGGCGATAGGCTGCAGTGATCCCTGCAGCCTAGAACAGCTGGTCGTTGGTAGAGGCAGATTTTTTTTTCTTGTTTTCCTCCCCAAAACCTAGGTGTATTTTATACTCTGGAGCATCTTATACACCGAAAAATATGGTAACTTAAATAAATATGTTTAAAAGTTAAGTATTTCTCAATAAAACATCATTGGGTTTTGCAAGTGGTTATCCATTTTGCAGTCCTCACTTAAATTTGAGCACTCTTCAATGTCATTTTTAAAGCTATATTCTTAATCTACCTCAGTCAAACTGGTCACAAATCATTTCATTAAAGCTATCTCTTTATCACAAAGAGCAAGTGAGTGTATTCTTACCTGCATTTCATCACTCTGAAGCCCTTAGAGAGTTTGGAAAATGACTGTTCTCTTAAGCTGAAGTGTGGTTCAGGGTAAAGCTACATCATAACATGATGTTAAATATCTCTATGGATGTAATTGCTGTGGGGATTTTTTTTAATGCAATTTACATCACTGTGATGTGAGGGAGGGCAAAATAACACAGGATCATAACAAGGGAAATTTGTAACCCTTTCTTTCCTGCTGTGATCAAAATCCCTTCTTTGAAAGTTCTTCAATTTGAGGGCAAGTCTCCAATGGCTGAGAAATGAGATTAACTGTATATAATTACTTATATTAGGCCTTTATTTGTGTATGCAATCAGTGCAGCAGAAGTTTAACATAGTTTTTCCCCCCACAATTAGAGCATGCCAAAGAAGCTCTTATGATCTTCACTGTCACCAGGCTAAAACTACTACTTAATTTCAAAGAGAAGGACAGCACAAACCTGAAGAAAAAGGAACTGGGCTGGATTCATACATATCAAAAAGAAAACCTTGCTTATTGTATCTGTCAAGAGACTTTGCTCTGACACATACATTATGCAGTAGGAGACTTGTTCTAAGCTGATTGTCTGAACTTGATGTTGCTTGAAAAGAAATACATTGACCTCTTGCATTCCACCTCTTCTTCTCTCCCTTAATATGGGGTTTAACATTTATATGAAATGGAGTTGGAGGAGGTCTTCTGGAATTTTGAAGCAGGATCTCATTATTATGTTAATGATATCCAGTTTCATTGCTTCTTGCCATCCAATTTGAAAGAAATCATCAGCATGCTTGATCATTGTCTACAGGAAACAGAACGTGCTGAAAATAAACCCAGACAAAAGGGAGCTCCAACTCGTAAATAGAAAACTGAATATGGAGATTAAAGAACAGCCTATTTTAAATAGAATGGCACTATCCCCAAAAGAGAAGGACTGCAGTTTGAAATATTCCTTGATCAACTGCTATTGCTGGCTTTGCTATAAAATGTAAAACTACTTTTGCACCATTGTGTCTAGTGCCCAGGCTGAATCTTTTCCTGTGATGGTCAAATTTAGCATTGGTGATTCACACCTTCACGATATCCAACTACCACAATGCATTTTTCACAGAACTTTGGTTGAAAAGATCCTAAAAATCAAAGGTGGAAAATTTGCCTACCCAACTATTGTTAGTTTTACATTCCTAACAGTCCCCAATATTTTGGGCAAAGGCTATCCTTTTCTCTTTTTCATTGGAGATTCTTCTAAGTGGAGATACCAAACAGCAAATAAAACACTGGACCTTTACAGCAAGAGCTGAACTGTGATACCTTTGCCTCAACAATATGAATATGAACAACATGAAGATGAAAGAAAAGGGCCACCAAGAAGAGGGGTCTTTTGTGATATGTGGGGCCACTGATAGTGGTGGTGTTCTTGGGGTTCTTGATGCAAGCTCAAATAAAGAAATTGGCACTACTGAATTTGAATAACAGAGTTGGAAGGGACCTTGAAGGTCTTCTAGTCCAACCCCCGCTTAGGCAGGAAACCTATACCATTTCAAACAAATGGTTGTCCAATCTCTTCTCAAAAACTTTCAGCGTTGGAGCATTCACAACTTCTGGAGACAAGTTGTTCCACTGATGAATTGTTCTAACTGTCAGGAAATTTCTGCTTAGTTCTAAGTTTGCTTCTCTCTTTGATTAATTTCCACCCATTGCTTCTTGTCCTACCCTCAGGTGCTTTGGAGAATAGCTTGACTCCCTCTTCTTTGTGGCAGCCCCTGAGATATTGGAACACTGCTAATTATGAAATTATTAGATTTCTAAAAAAAGAATAAATATTCAGGTATATATAGATCGGAATGCATTGAAACATTTCTAGCCATCACTATCTGGAATGTGGTCACTGGCTAATTTTCCAGTCTGACCTAAACTGCTTCATACTATAAAAAGCTTTCATGTCTCAGAGAAGAAGTAAATATGTAAAAGGAAAAATCAGCTTCTTTATTTTTTAGGTTACTAACCAGCACCCTTTAGCAAAATTAGTCAAGGAGAATGATTGCTTTGCTAGAAATTTTATGCAATCATTACTTTGCCTAATTTTTCTGTTCAGCTTCAGGATTAATTCAAGTGAGCTATTTTTTTTTCTCCTTAATGATTAATGTTTTGTATTAAGATAGTTTATAAGGAGGGCAAGGCCAGGAAACTCAAGTTGGTATAACTAGATCTTTGAATCTACCGTAATTATTCTTTGAAGAATAAGTTCTTTATGGTCTCTATGATGTTTGTCTTTATTACTCAATTTATGGGACTGACAGGACAAGATTCAGATATTTTAAAATTTGCTTATCAATAACATTCATATTTGGTCCAGATCTAAAAGTGTTGGTGGAAAGAAAATGAGCACTAGAGGTGTATTGTAAGAATGAACATTATTTAAATAAAATGGTTGAAAAAGCAGATTTCTGCTCACATTCTTATTTGACAATGAGAGTTGGGTATCTCTAGAAAAACACAGAAATAAATGGAATGCAGTGGAAGTGGAAAATGGGTGGGGAGACAATTATAAATGTGGGCCAAATTTTGATCATGTGATTATGGGAGCACTGCAATAGCCAGAATTTTGAAAACCAGCTGTACATCCATTTTTTCTCTTTTTATATATTATTTATTTATTTTATCATAAAAAGTAAAATACAAAAAAGAAAAACATACAAAACCCCCCAAAAGCTTACATTCTCTGTGTGTGTTCCTCTCTTTATCTCACTAAGTACAGAATGGATCATTGTTCTAAAATATTTTGCTTCAATATTATGTCTGAATATATTTCTAAGGCACATGTTAGTGAGATATATTTCTGTTTTAGAAGTTACTTGACTATGAGGTTACTCTGACCCAGAAAATTTTACTGTGCCAGGTGTTTATTAACACTGCTACTGTTGGTGCCTTTAAGTGCCTTCTGTTTATAATTGCATCCCTTGATTACACATGCAAATCATTCATAAATAATCACCCTTTTGCATAAACTGAAATCACACCAAAAAGTCATCTTTTTGCTGGTTTGATTGATTGATTGATTATGAATCATCAAGTTAGTATCAACAGTGATCACATAAATAGATTTTCTCCTAAACTTCTTTTTTTAATGGTAGCTTAATTTGAGAGCTCGTTGGCTTTATTTTCAGTATGGCAACTTCAATTTTCTTTCACTGCAGTGATAAAATAACTATGGTGGAAGGAAATGTTTTTGTGGCCAAAAGGTAGTCTTTACAGTATGGTTAAGATCAGAGTTTAAGTGTTTTGTGATTTCAAACTGCCTCTGAAAAGGAAAACATTTCATTTGTCAGCTACTAAATCCTCCTAGAAAAATAACTTTCAGAAAGTAAAACTTTAAATAATGCTTTAGGACTAACGTACTCATCTCTGTTCAGTATAAGTATTCAGCAGCAGTTTTGTTATTACCAGGAGCAAAATGTTCAGATTAACTGTGGGAAGAAGATACAGTTGAATGGTCAAAGTATTCCATTAAAAAAATACTTACATGTCAAGTAGCAATAAATCATCACCCCAATTACACAAGGTAGTTACAAGAATGCTAGATCTGCAGATATTTTAAGGCTTTGAAAAATGGTTCAAGAACTAGAAATATTTCAAGATTGAAATCCAACATATATATGAATTAGTTCCCAATTGAAGTGATTTGAAGACCTCTCCATGAATTGCCCATATTCTCTGGTTGATGAAAAGTTGAAACTCCTAGAGCTCTTCCCTAGAGAAAATTGTATGCTTCAAATACATACCTATTAAACCTTTTTTCTGTGCCACTTCAGATTTGATAAAATGAAAATGCTTTTTTTAAATAATAACTGTGCTAAAATAAGTCTTCAGGAAAGTAATATGCAGCCAAAGTATTTCTGTATATGTGTTAGCATTCGTTCTGTCCTAGCTGAACCTAATGATTAAATTGTTCATTGTGCCTAAGGACACTGAGGTTTAATTCCTTATATAACCAATAGAGATATCTGGAATATTTTCAACCAATCATTCTTTCTTTTAGTCCAAATTACTATATGAGTTTGGGGAAAAAGAAGGAGACCAGCAATGTATGTCATCTTGGACTGCCAAAAGATATAAATGTAATTTAGTTATATCAGTAATGTAAGACTAGAAGATTGCATCCACGAGCACTAACGGACAGTCAGGAGGCAAGATGAAAACTCCTTAATCTTGCAACACATAGACTCAATCTTGTTTCAGTTGGGAAACTTTGAATATCCTAGACCAATTTAAATTTAAAAGCACTAGGGAATTCCTCAAAGGTTCACATTCAAGCAAATTATGAGTATCAGCTAATACAATAAGCTTTATTAGCTGAATATTAGTTGTATTCGCTGAGTTTCAGCTAATACAATAAGGTATATTAAGACATCATTCAAAAGAGACAATAAAAAGTTAAATCAGGGGTGTCAAACTGGATTTCTTTGAGGACCAGATCAGCACTGTAGTTCTCCTCCATAGGCCATCTGTGGGGGGGGGGAGGTGGGATGGATGCCTCCTTCGGCATTTTGCTGGCTGAAATGGAGCACCAGGAGCCATGCACATCCCATTTTTGGCCTGGACAGCCTTCTGCAACACTTCACAGGTCAAAATGGGGCATGGGAGTGTGTGGTGCCCCCCCCCGTGCCCCATTTTGGCTGCCAGAGGCCCTGTGGGACAGTCCTTTGCTGTTTCCAGGCCGATCCCACAGACCAGATTTAAGCACCCGGCGATCCGGCCTGCAGGCCTTGAGTTTGACACCCCTGCATTAAATTAAAACAGCTGTAGTTCCTAAAACATTTCTGTGGCATTTTTAAATTTTTCTAGTCAGAGGCTGCATTTTGTGCCCACCTGTGGCCATTCTGTTTATCTTTTTAGGTAAGCAAATACTGACAAAACAAGGCCCAATGGATCATAGGTTGCCTATTATTCAATAAACAAGAAGAGATGTTTTAGCAGGATGAGCGCACTTGTAAAAAAGCTAGAACATTTTGGATTCAAATCCATACACTGATTCAGAGGATTTTAAACTTTAATATACAACTCTATTTCAAAGTCAGTCTTAGAGTGTTCCTAAACTCTTTTGTCTATTTTAAATCTGCCAAATAACAGTGGTAAACAAGAGAACCATTAACAATTATATCCCTCTGCCACCAGTTCTTCCCTTGATTTTACTTTGCGTTCTCCTTGACAAAAGTCTAATACCTCATGATAAATTAACCATTTGTACTCATCTTTTAATTTCTTTAATCTATAAAGTGCTTATTGTGCTGAGAACCCCAAAGGTATATTTGGGAACAATTTGAATTTGTATCTATTCCTTATTCTCATTATGTCAGGTCAAATATAATGATTTTAAAAATCCAGGTTGACTTTGTTGTATCCATGCCACCCAAATTTTAGGTTGTGTTCTTCTAACTCCAAAATCCTTCTACATCCCTTTTTTCACTCAGACCAAATAGCCAGCTGCAAAATACAATTTCAAATCAGGTCAACCTAATCCTCTTTCTTTTTTCCTTTTACTATTTAATTAATATTTATTAGATGTATATCCTGTCTTTATTTTATGTTATGACACACAAGAAGATACTGTACTGAACTGAGAAAAGAAGAGATGGTTTTTTTCTATCTTTCTTGGACCTTTTCATGAGTTCAGTGACTTTATTATCTAATATGTGTGATACATATTGTTGATTTTTAACTTACATTTCAATCCCAATATGAAACATTGTCTATATCCCTATCAACGCTGGCAGAGCAAGCCACTAGGGTACATAAAAAGGAACAAATACCAGCCAGCATCTCAGTGAAGATGTTAACTTAGTTACATAATGAAACATCTGCAAGCAAATGGCTCAGAGAACACCAAGCACTCCCCAGTTCAACCCTGAGCTACCCATTCTCTTCTACTGGAAGACAGTAAGATGGTCCTCACATATTTAGGTGCCAATTTACAAACTTAATTTATCTACCTATTCTTTTCCATAAATCTTCTGTTGCAATCCATATTATAATAATGCCTTTTGGGATATCCTATTCTAGAATATACAGTAGTAAGTTTTATTGTTCTATTAGCACCCTCTACAGATCCTTTTCTGAGACTGAATATTTGTATTATTGCTTACAGAACTAACATTCAGAATGTGTTTTGGAAAAAAAAAAATTACCTATGAATTCTCCCAAATAAAATAAAGTGTAGAGTGATACGTGTGAATTGCCTAGATGTAGATGATTTAGGAAACTGGTAGATTGCATAACTAACTAAATAACAGCACATGACTTTTTTTTGCAGTTTTAGATTTCTTAATGTTATGGATCTGGAAGCAAATGCAGTCTATGTATTATTAATGTCCATATGGGGTTTACATATGTATGTTGACATTACAGCAACTTTCACACAGATCTGCTCTTAGGACTGATATTTTACAATGAATTTAATCAGAATAACTTTGAATTCAATCCAAGATTAATAATTAAGCTATAAAATGGATTTTTCCTATGCAGCCTAAAGTATAGAGGAGTATAGTTCTTCTAATTGCATTCCTGATAAAATGGAATTTGTTTGTAAATAACTATGCTTAGGTCTACGTTAGGGTGACCATATTTGATATCCAAAAAAGAGGACGGGGGTGGCGGGGGGCGGTGGGGGCAGTGGGGTGGGGGGTGGCAGCGGTGGGGCGGGAGTGGGGGCAGTGGGGGGGGCGGCAGCGGCAGTGGGGGGAGCGGGGGGGCTGGCTTCCCTTCACCCGGAAATCGACCGCAAATCCAGACTTGGCACTGCAGCCCCTCACCGGAGCTCTCCCTGGCATGGCTTGACTGAGAAGCAAGAAGCTTCTTGTTCCAATCAGCAAGGGGGGCGGGATGGCTGGACCGAGCCGACGACACAGGGAAGGCGGGACCTCTTGCCGGAGCCGCTTTTCTCTATTTGCCCAGACATGACATCTCCACTTTTACAGCCAGTCCAGGGCGTCTGGGTAAATTCATAAAATTTATAAAACCCGCCCGGATGCCCCGGACTGGACATAAAAAGAGGACATGTCCGGGCAAAAGAGGATGGTTGGTCACCCTAGTCTACATGATCCAACTGAAGTCTATTCAGAAACAAGTGATGCTATATTCAATAAGACTTTTCCCTTATGTTAATATATGTAAGATGGTAGTCCCAAAGGCTAGATATTCAGCAACCCTACCCTCAATTTTACCCACAACCTGTGTGTATTTGAAGCAGAGTTTCCAACTTCTTAATCAATGTTTCACACTGACTACATGTATGTACACTTATAGCTGTGAGCACAGAATGGTGGAGTGCAATGTCTAATGTTGTTTAGCGTTTCCATATTTATTGTTATGACTCAACTTCTGTGGAATGTATTTTATGTATTTCAAAATCACTTAAAACTTTTAATCACACAGCTGTAGATTAAAACACCTGTAATGAATGTGGTAAAGGCACTTTAAAATCCTTCTCACTATCTATTAAAATCTCATTACTGTGCCTTCATGGGTTCCTACTCAGAAAGAAATTACATTTGCTTTTGCATCATCTTTCTAATTACAAAATTGGAACCCACCCATTTAATCCACCCCCATTAAAGTTATCAGATCTAAAGTCTATCATAATATTTATCAAAGATTTTGGTGAAAGAAAACTTATATCAATGTGATATTGATCCCTTTAGGGAAGAATTTATTAATAATGCTGTTAATAATGATGATGTTCGTGATAAAATGAATGAAATTCGATGATGAAATGAAGATAAAATATTGATGCCAGAATAAAGGAAAGTAATATTGTTTAGATATTTAAATTCTCATCCGTTATAGTTATATTTTATTAATGTGCATATTTATGAGAATTCTATACTATTTACATTAATACTATACATGTGCGCA
>JAEANM010024138.1:0-11215 GCA_017656035.1 Myanophis thanlyinensis
CAAAACCCAGGTGGGCAAAGTTCAACCAGAGGGACACCCCCCTCCGGGCCCACCCAGGTCTCAGTAATGCATGCCAGCTCTGCCTCCCCCTCTTGAATCAGATCGTGAATGAGGGGGGGCTTGTTCACAATGGACCTGGCATTGCATAACATCAGCCGAAGACCCTGGGACCGAGGACACTGACTACTCGGGGAACGGGGAGTAATTAGGGGGTCGGAGCACGCCACCGGATATAACCAATGGGGAGCAGGGCCCTCCAGGGCCAGATGGATACAGCCCTCGGGGGGCTCAGGGGGGCCTGAAATATGATCGGTAGCCGGGTCGCTGCCCCCTCCAATTCATTCCGTCTGCCCAAGTCGCCGCCATCACCAGCAACAAGGCAAGAGAGAGCCAGCCAGGTCCGGTGAGTGAGAGTTCAAAAGACTCACCTGATCCCTGACCATTCTGACTTCAACTGATGGGGAAACCCTGAACATTTAAGGCCAAGATAGCAATAGCAATTAGCACTTAGACTTATATACCTCTTCAGAATGCTTTCTAGGCCTCTCTAACCAGTTTACAGAGTCAGCCTATTGCCCCCAACAATCTGGGTCCTCTTTTTACCGATCTTGGAAGGATGGAAGACTGAGTCAACCTTGAGTCAATGAGATCCGAACTGCCAAACTGCTGGCAGCCAATAATCAGCAGAAGTAGCCTGCAGTACTGCACTCTAACCACTGCACCACCGAAGCTCTTTCGAAGACGGAATGGTGATTAAGGTTGCTCAGCAGTGACCAGGAAGATCCAGGTTCAAGTTCACCTTCAATCATGGAAACATGGTGAGTGATTTTAATTTAACTATTTTCTTCCAACAAAGCCTACCCATAGTGTGGTCTTGCAAGACTAAATCGAAGGGACATTCTCCATTGAAGCTACCATGGAAGAAAGAGGGTGCAAGACAACTCAATCAACAATGAGACTGTCACTGGATTAACTAAGAATCAGGAAATACTGACTTCAGTTCTCCACTTTATCAACTCTGTCTTTTCCAGGCTGTTTAATCTACCTCCTACAATTGTTGCACCCAAAAAACCGAACAGTCATCTTTCATTGTCCTTCATCCACATACATTCAGTGATAAATATCCTATATACTTCAAGATTTCTATGCTGACTTATCATAGGGTGAGAGGTGGGAAGTGTTTTTTTTTTTTGTTTCTGGGAGGAAGAGAGAAGAATGCCAGTATACTAATAACAGGGTCTCCCAAGGCATGAAATCATCCCAGCTGCCCAGCTAAAGCAAGCAAGCACTTACATTGGGTAGCAGAAATATAGGACCATGCTGGAAGTTCACTTTAGTAACAACAGCAAAGGCATCGTTTCATACTACTCAGATGTTCTCCCAAGAAAACCAAATGAATAGGAAAGAATTAAATGACAATACAGTGATGGGACACTCAAGATTTCAAAGACAACGAACTTAACAAAACAAAGTTCAGAAAGCTGTTAGAAGACACTATAAGCAGTATTACAACACAGTGGTGAAATTCAGCCGGATTGCACCACATCGCCTGAACTGGTAGTGGCGATTTGAAATTGGCCCTGCCCACCTGCCTCTGCCCTTATCCTTCCTTATATGAGCTTCATTTTTTTCCCCTTACTTAACCTGAATCAGCTGTTTGGAGCATCTACGAAGCCTTCCTGGTGATCCCTGCTGCCTCTGGTGCCTTTAAAAGCACTTTAAAGAGCCATGCTGCAGCACGTTTGGCACGCATGCATGCACACTGAACCAGTAGCAAAACCGGTCAGATTCTACCCCTGTTACAATTTCTGTTTAAAGACACTTAGGGAGGAAAATAGAAAAGATGAAGGAATATATGGAAATTTTATACAATATAGTTCCCTCCAAGATATCCTAGAAGATATTGTCTACTAAGGACCTCTAGTTACTAGAAGATGAAGTTAGGTCAGCACTCTGACCAATACCAAGCCAGAAGGCTACAGGAATCAATAGTACTGTATATCTACAGAAATATGGCAAGCAGCAGAAAAAGAATCAGTAAAGGTTCTAACAAGATGGGTAGACTAAATTATAGAGATGATGGATGCACCGTTAGAAGATCCAAAGGACACACATCCACACATCCACAATGCCTTCAGGTCAGTTGTGACTCCTGGCAACTACATGGAGGAATTCTTGCAGTTTTTGAGGCCATATGGTCATGAAATGCTTCAGAAAGCACACATTTGTAAATGTCTACCCAGGCATTTCCCATTATTCCATAATAGATGGTCTTAATTATGGACAGTAGGAACTCTCCGTTTTTGTCAAACCCCCAAAACCAAGAAAGACACATAATGATTGTCGCAAGCAGATTTTCTTATTGTTCTCTGTCTACAGACAGATTCTTGCCAAACTAAAGGAGACTATTACCCACATGAAGCACACACTCTGGGAACTATTAAGAAGGAGCTATCTTAACCATCTTTCTTTTGCATGTGATATCTTAGCTGAGTTGTCTCCTACTCCTTTGGAATGCATTCCCTCTTTCCTGGGACTCTGGCCCACTACCTTCCATCACAGTTTCATATATGCATATTTGCACTCTATTTATGATGACATTATGAAATGTAAATCATCATCACACAAATACCTGTGGAATGAGTGGTAATTAAAAAAAACCCCTACCAATGTAATTAACATGAGGCAGAGTTAACAAAGCTCTAGAAGTAACCCCACCCTATGAACCATTTTGACAGCTTCTGGATCCCCACAATATTGTGATTTTGTGTGTCTTTAAAAAAAAGGAGCAAGAACATTAACTTTTAAATATAGACACAAACTAGCTGGCTGTTTCCTTGTCAGGAAATTTGTACTACTGAAATAATTTTTCACACATCGTTGCATCGGGGATTAATGCACCAGAGATTCTAAAGGATTCAATTTGAAATGTTCAGAAATGTTATATAAATTTTTAAAAGTGTCCCGACTCATTAGTATCTTCCCAACAAACTTCTCTG
Organism: Myanophis thanlyinensis; assembly: GCA_017656035.1. Taxonomy (NCBI): domain Eukaryota; kingdom Metazoa; phylum Chordata; class Lepidosauria; order Squamata; family Homalopsidae; genus Myanophis; species Myanophis thanlyinensis. The sequence continues at coordinate 3,000 of JAEANM010024138.1, forward strand.
ATTCGAATGAATTTGGAAGGGAAAACAAGAAAAAATAAATAAAAATACAGATGTTGGTTATGTTATATGTGGACAGGCTTGCTCAGAAGTCCGGGGGCAGCATGTGGACGCTGCTTTAATGACAAATGTCTGAGTAGTTCCTAACCTTAATCACTGTTAATTCCAGCAACCGTCGAAATTCGTCTCCTTTCAAGGCTGCAGACATTAAATCCGTCGAAATTCGTCTCCTTTCAAGGCTGCAGACATTAAATCCAAATGGAGGCCCCCGGTTTACTGAAGCAGGATTTATCAACATAACATATTTAGCAAGCTAGACAGGAATGAGAATTATCACTCCAAAGAGCCATTAATAAAGAAGTGAATTATCTTTAGAGCATATTCATAGTTTCATATTAGCTCTTGGCAGCATAAGAAAATATAACCCACTGCACCAGTTTGAGAAAGGATGTCTCTGGGAGGTACTGTGTTGCACTATTTATAATCACTCTTTCCTGTAGTGCATTCTTGAAATGGCCCTCAACAAGTTGCTGAAAAGTCTGGCTTATTTATAGCCTTGGCATTTTTCTCCAGAACATGGCATGACTTTTGAGTCCTGTAATTTGAATTAGCAGCAGCTGGAGGTCAACATCTCCCCTGTTTCCCCCTTCTCCTTCTTCTTCTGCATGCAGAATCTGCCTTGTGCTTCTCTCCTGCCTGTCCTTCATCCAGCTCTTTCTTCCCATGGTCCAAATTGTGTGGCTGATCCTTGTCCATGACTGCAACAGATTAGTAAACTTTTTGAAATGGATCTTTACCCTCAGATGCAACAATAACAATCAAAATTTCATCCTCCCACAGCTTCCTCAGGGATCTAAAGGAACAAACTGTGCTGAAATTGTCAAAGGCGGCATAAGTATGACTTGAATAATTCTTGGTTTTGATGGGGCATCAGGTGCAACCGCATGAGACTGAACAGAAATTGAGCTTCTGACAGTCTCCTGAAATATAAAAATGCCAAAGCAGCTCCTTATACTAATGATTATAGGTGGAGAGCTGGGTTAGTTTAGGGCAGCAAAAACAAAAAAACAAAAAAACAGGAGTCTTGTAGCACCTTTTCCAATGACAAATTTTTATTAAAAAGCATAAATGTTTGTGAGTTGCAGCTCACTTGATCAGATGCATTGATTGGCTAGACTGATGGGGAGTGGAGAGTGGTAAGGAGGGGAAAATAGGTTGGTTTGGCAGATGGAGGTTACAGAAGAGATGGATCAGTATCTTATCAATTAACCATTGTACAGGTAGTCCTTGAGTTACATCCATTCGTTCAACGACTGTTCAAAGTTATGAAGATGCTGGGGAAAAAATGGACTTATTCTAGCCCAGGACGTTCCAGCTGTTGCAGCATTTCAGTGCTCATGTGATCAAAATTTGGGCCACCCTGCATTCATGACCACCTGAAATGGTATAAAGTTTCCTGCTTGAGCAGAAGACCTCCAAGGTCTCTTCCAATTCTGTTATCCTACTATTCTGTTAAAAGCAAGGCCATGGGTCTTTCAATCAGGCAAGCATAGGAGAAATGGTGCATGCTTTTACATGCAAAAATCACCACAGCATTTAGTAATTTGCCCACCACAGTAATTAGTTATTTGCCTATGTCAGTGGTGGCGAACTTATGACACACGTGCCAGAGGGGGCACTCGGAGCCCTCTCTGTGGGCACATGCGCCATCAACCCAGCTCAGCTGCACCATGTTTCTCCTTGGTGTTTCTCGCCATCGTTTGCAGGGAAACAGAAGTTTGTGGGACTAAAAAAAAAGTTCAGTCAATCAATTGCAACTTCTCGCGAAAGAAAAAGATCCCGCCTCCTGAAGAGCTGTTGGTGTTGTGATGCCCCGCCTCCAGTGGTGGAATTCAATTTTTTTAATTACAATTTTATGGTTCTGTGGGCGTGGCTTGGGGCATGGCTGGAGGGGGTCATGTGATTGGGTGGGCAGTTTCTGTAAGCAGGACAATAAAAATTAAGCTAGAAACAACACCAGAATGTTTTTTTTCCTGCTTTCCTTACAGGATTAACCCTGTAAAGTGGAAAAAAAGAAAAGGAGATTTCTTCTAACAACTGATTTTCTGATTTACTACCTCATCTAGTGAACCTGCTAGAACCTGCTGAATTTCACCTCTGCCTGCCTCCCCACTGGCCCGCTGATCTTCAGCTCTCCACTGCGTGTGCACACATGACTTGCACTTTGGGCACTCGGTCTCTAAAAGGTTCACCATCACTGGCCTACGTCATCATGTCCTCAGTATTTTGTGCTAAAACTCATAGCAGAAAAATACAGTTCTGTGTTTGTAGAGGTAGAAATAGTTGCAAAAGTGAATGGATTCCTCTCTCTCTCCCTCTCTCCCTCCCTCCACCCTCCCTTCTGCCTCCAGTATGGGAAAGCAATTTGTAATAGCGTCACTCCTGTAGAAATGATCAAGACTTGTTTTCTTACAATTTTTCCCCCCGATCTGTAGGATGTTTGCATGGTTAGCTGCCTATGACTGCTGTGCATATGGATTTACACGTAAAAATTATTGTTCCTTATTGATGAGTCAACCAATTCAGAGCCCACCAATTCATTTAAATGCAAATCTTCAGTTGGAATAATGTGACAGCATAACTAAGGGCAGGTAGGAGGACATTTCTAAGTATGAAAATGTTTTCTTTTACCAAGCCTCTCCTTTCTATAATGGAGTGAGGTGTTGTAGGGATGGAGCTATTGTCTCAGTCTGTTGGGTGATATAGCATTTATACAGAAACAGCCATTATGTGTAATAACAATTCTCCCAAATATTACATGTTCTTTAGTACTTAGGAAAATGAAGGAAAATAACAAAACCAAATAATAAGACATAGAACATTTTCATATGCTAATCAAGACCCTGAAAACATAACTGTGTAGGAACTTTTTAAAAAAACAAATATTTTCTTTTTCTTAAAACCCTTGATTTTGCATCAATTTCCTTTCTCGAACATCATTTCCCCCAACTCAATTCCTTATAAGGAAAATGTAGTTTATAACTGAACTTTCGTCTATTGATCACCATGAAATGTTCACCCTGCTGGCATTCATTGATTTAACCTTTCCATAGGCTTAACTTTTTTCTGATTATAAGAATGTCTCCAGCATTCCAGATCTATTAGTGTCCCATCCATTGGAGGAAGAAAGTATTTCTCTACTACTTTAGTTTCCCTCCCACATCTCATCAACACTTTTGCTTTGCTGGTGTTGCATTTCACTTGTATCCATTTAACAGGGATAGATGATAGATATAGAAGATGATAGATAGATAGATAGATAGAAGATAAAAGATAGAAGATAGAAGATAGAAGATAGAAGATAGAAGATAGAGAGGGAAAGAGACAGACAGAGAGACAGAATTAAAGACAGACAGACAGACAGATATTATAGATGTGTGTTTGTGTGAGAGAGAGATAAATATAAATATTGATAAATAAAAAATAAATAGACCACCTCTGAACTTCATATTATTTGAGTAGAGCTTGGTTATAGAGAGATAAACCTGATTCATCTCCCTCTGTTGAGAAATAAACTGATTTCACCCAGCAGCTGTGCATCCCAAGCTTTAAATCTGTTCCTTAACAATAGCCTTCAGAACAAAATGTCCATAACTGAAAATCCAAAATAAAGTTTCTGAATGACTATCTTGGTTCAAAAGCAAGAGGACACGTAATTATGCAGCTGTATTCTTGAAATTACTTAGGATAAATTCTGAAGAGGTAATTGTGTTGTTGCAACAGACCAAGAAAGAATCTATTATCACCTTAAAAGTGAGCATAATTTCACGGATACAGTTTTTATGGTCAGATATATCATGTGATTTAACAAATTCACTTGTATTCACGTAGCACAGTTAAAAGATGGCGAAGGGGATGAAAACTGAGGCCAGGAGACACTTAGTGAAAATGTATGTTTTATGTAGATCCCAAATAGGAATAAATGATCAAATCAGAATGAATCTGATTTACTATCAACAGATACAGGAACTGGTAAAATAAAATAATAATATATTTTTTTGTTTTAAATGTCAACATGACTCAAGTAGACTACCAGCCAGGAGCTGTTTATCATTTTTGGATAGAATAATATTCCTTCCCCTGCTGCTCTAGCAACTATTCTAACACAATGATCCCAATCCACAAACCTGACAGCCAGTCTGGAAAGATTAAACTGGAGTCAATGGAGCTGTATTTTGCTAAGTGGTCCAATAAGGGCCAAAAGAGCTGCTTTCTCTCCACCCAAGCCCCCACTTCAAGATCCAGGACCCGTTCTCCATCTACAAGAGTGATCCCCTGCACAGATCTACATGCCATATAATCTGCTTCATCCAGGGTTCTCTTCCCCTTATCCAAAACGTTGCTCCCAAACGACAGTCACAAAGTCTGGGAGGAAATTTTTCAACCTGGTTGGATGTAAGGTGGGTTCTTCAGGCATGGGTATACCCCCACTCCCTCAGTCAAAGTTGTACCATCACTCAAATTCATCCTCCATCCCAAGAAGCCAAGAGGGGGGAGAATCTAGCTCGCACATAGCAACAAATACGTGGTTACTTGTTGTTAGCTGAGGAAGGGCGAGATTCCTTTATGACCACAGCAGCCAAATTACTCCAAATAATTTCCTGAGACAGTGGCATTAACGTATGGATTACTGCTGTAAAAAAAAGAGTGCATATAAAGTCTTTATTTTGCACTTTCTCCTCTCAAGCTCTGGAAGAGAACTATAATTAAACCACCAAGCTCCTAAAACACGCAGCTGAATTAGTTACGTACGGAAAGATTTTCTTGCATAATTTTTCTCTCATTCTCATGTTTCCTTTCAAAGAAGTTTTCAGTTGATCTTATGGGTTAGACATGGCGATCATTTTGCTTACTTAGCTGTGAGCGGACCATGGGAATGTATAAATACCCAGGCTTTCATTGTATGATGACTGGATCTGTAGTTTTCCTGGCTTTCTGGATTTCCAGTGAAATCCCAAGGAAAGACCAGACACTCGGGTTTTTTTAAGAGGGTTAGAAGAGAAATAGATATACCCATATCAATAAATTGAAGTTTTTCGGATTAGAAAATTCAGGTCTTTCCTGAAATAGAAAGAAGTGTGTAGAGGAAAATAACAACTCAGTCATTTCCAATGAGAAAGCAAGCTCAACAATACAATGATTAGAAGCAGGAGAAAAATCTGCTGAGCAATTCCAAAATAGAGTTTGGTCTCGTCTTCATTGAAAATGATAATCCAGCTGTCCTGAAACAATGTACCTGTCAGGATTCCACACAACATCAGCAAAGCAATTAGAATTCCATAGAGACAAAGTCCAAAGAATAAGATTTTATTGAAGACATTATTCTGGTATGGTCTGGAGAAATCCCGAATCTAAAATTCCTGGGCTTTCTCCACCCAAGTAAAACTGAAAGTTCCATTCCACTAATTATCACATTCTAAATTCTCACCAACCCCTTCAAAAAGAAATTCAACGTTCCACCTAAGACTTCCCCCCACAGGTGTCCACAACCCAGAGAAATTTTCCCATGAGAACTATTATTAAAAGAATGTACGTAAACTAGATAACAACCCTGAGTTGGCTTCATCAATCTCCACTCCTCCAACTTGGTCGACCTTGCAAAAGAAGAAAAATGTGTCAAAGCTAAAAGGCCCCATGTAATGTGCATAGAATTGGCTAATACTGTTCAGCAGAAAAACCCCAGTCCAAAATGTCCTTTTAAACTTGACAGTACCTTTGCAGCATTTCAGCATGATTGTACAATCTACTCATTACAGTCTACAATGGTTGGTAGCAGTTCCCCAGGGACAACCATGCTAAGGACTTTGCTAGCGGTACCTCTGAGAAGGTATTACCTTGCCTACACTTAGGCAAGAAAAACCAAATGCATGACTATAGAACAGGTGATAGCTGGTTCCACAGTAGAAACTGTAGAGGAATCTAGGTGTCCTCATAGGCCACCTAGATTTCTAGATGTATGAGCCAGCACTGTGCTGCTGAAAAAGCCAATGCAGCCATAGGCTGCATCAACTAGTATCAAGATCACATGAAGTGATAATATTGATCTATATTGCACTGATGAGGTTACACTTGGAATACTGAATCCAGTCCAGGTCACCGCGCTACAAAAAAAGATTCTGAGACCTTAGAAAGAGTACAGAGAAAAGCAACAAATGTGATAAAAGTCTGGAAGTTAAACCATATGATGAATGGTTTAGAAAACTAGGTATGTCTAGTCTAACGAAGAGAAGGACTAGACATGATAGATTACTAGAAGGTTACTAGACGTAACTGTCTTCAAATACTTGTGAGGCTGTCATGGAGAAGAAGAGGTCAACCTCTTCTTCAAAGAACCTGAAGGCAGAACAAGAAGTAACGGATGGAAGCTTATCAAAGAAGGATCCAATCTAGAACAAAGGAAAAATTTCCTGACAGGGAGAATAATTCATCAATGGAATGGCTTCAGAAATGATGGGTGCTCCGTCACTGGAGGCTTTTAAATTCAAATTCAAATTTTATTCATCACATGCACAATCATACATGGTACAATATGCAGTGAAATGCTTACGCAGCCATTCACGACCACAGGTAAGTTAGGGCAGAATGGGAGGGTAGGAAATAGGTTGGGAATTTTAAGAAAAGATTGAATAGTTATTTGTCCAGAATGATACAGAGTCCTCTGCTTGAGCAGAGGTTTGAACCAAAAAATCCTCCAAAGTCCCTTCCAATCTTTGTATTCTATGTTCTTTAGTTCTAATGTCAAGAGATCAAACATGGAATCCTTTGCAAGAAAAGCACAAGCCCAAGTGAAATCCCACTGACCTCTAGTGGCTGTACTGTTTTATCACTATAACATGTGTGTTTTCATTGTGTCCCACCCCACCCCACTCTCTTTGATACAAAAATGGAGCAATAAAACTAAAGAATTTTCCTGCGTCAAGATTTAAGCAGTAGAAATACGATGGTTTTTTTTTTTTAAAGGAAAGGTCTACATTTTACAAAAAGCTTGGCCGAGGCCCAAGATATCTGCGATACAGACACCTCATGCAGAAAAAAGGGTTTAGAAAGATACCAACCCTTTGCAAAGATACAAACAAAACACTTGAAGTGTCCTTTGCTACTGAAAGCTGATCAAAGACTCGCCCTAAAAGGATTCCAGCTGGATTAAATCTCCCTCTTCTACTTCAGAAAGGTAGCTGAGCTTTTAAGAAAGAAAAAAAAAACCATGCGCAAACATAATAAAATTAAAGATAGAGAAAGGAGACTGGAGAGTAATTAATTCAATTACAAACCATTGCTCAGGTAACTGACTGTGAGAAATTCAATAGAGCTAAAAGCCTGCATCAGTGTTTTAGCAACTGACAATTTGAATAAGCTTCTGGGTTGATCTCTGGGTCCTTCCTAATGGTTGTTTGAAGGTTAAAATCAGAAAGTAGCATGTAATATGAATCAAGCACTCATGCTAGCATAAAGTTGTTAGAGAAGACTCAGCCTGGGCTTAGCCACATGAGCCGGCAGAATCCATTAGCTTGGCTGAACTGAGAGCAGCTACTTTGCAGGGGGTGGTTGTTTCTACTATATAAACATTGATGTTTAGGGCATAGGAGTCAATTTCTAAATATTTAATTCCACTATAGAAGATGTGCCTATTAGTCATATTCTTCACTAAGGATGGGTTCACACAAGTTGTTAAAGTGTCATTGGCTTGTTTGTGCTACAGCCTACAGCAGTGGTGGCGAACCTTTTACTTACCGAGCGCCAAAAAGTATGCACTTTACATGTGCCACCCACACTTGCGTACAGTTTCCTCCACGTACGCTACATGCAGGCACTCATGCATACAGGAGCAATTGCATGTGCATGCAAAGGAGAGCTCCAAAGACCAGATGGATTTCCTGCTGCAATTGCGTGCATGCACAGCAAAGGCCCGAAGACCAGCTGGGTCTCTGCAATCGTGCATGCATGCATGCGCAACCACATGTGCATGCTCAACTGGAGGTAAGTTGGCCAATAACTTGTGTGTCCAACAAGATGGCTCTGCATGCCACCTGTGGCACCCGTACCATAGGTTTACCATCACGGGCCTATAGTATTAACCCAACCAGCACAGTCAGCTTATGGTTAGGACTCTTGCATTGGAGAGAACCTCTTGTATATAATTTTATTTATTTATTTTTTAT
>JAEANM010024139.1:0-11215 GCA_017656035.1 Myanophis thanlyinensis
TAGAATAGAATAGAATAGAATTCTTTATTGGCCAAGTGTGATTGGACACAAAAGGAATTTGTCTTCGGTGCATATGATCTCAGTGTACAGCAAAGGAAATGGAACACATTCCCTTCTGGAAAGGGGGGATAATATGCTGTCTACCGCGAGGGTTGTTGTGACAATTAGTGTAGGAAGACACATCTCGCCAATGAGCAATGAGCCAGTTCCCATGATAGAAAATTGATTTCTCAGAAAAGTATTGTAAGGATTGAATATTAAATCCTTGGAATACTTTTCTGAGAAATCCATTTCCCATCCTGTGGAACTGGCTCTGGATTAATTGTGAGCAGAAGGGGGTTAAGAATTCTTCCCAGGCTTCCCATGACATGCTACTGTATCTCTTGATACCATCCTGTCTTTTTTGTTTTGTTCAAACAATATATGTCTGCATGGGCACATTTTCCTTGCACTGAATTTATGTGCCCCTACTTTACAGACAGCCTCATCACTTTTGTGCCATCCAACAGGAGCACTCTCCTATAAATATCAAACCCTTTGTCTTGTTAAGATGACAAACAGGAGCTTCATGTCAGAGGCGGTGAATAAGTGTGAGGGATTTCAGATGTGCCCAGTTGAATGCCTCCATAAACATGTGTTAACCTTTTAAGAGGATCTTAATTTGGTATTTCATTTGCATTCTCCAAAATGCTGTAAGTGGTGTGAGGAAAAAAATTTCCCCTTAATTTCCCCCTCCATTCTCTTTCATTTCTGATGACACAATTTGCTTTCAAAAACTTTTCAGAGAAATTTCTGTGGGTAGAATCAGATATCCTTGCACTTATTTGGATATATATGAGAAAGCTCCAGTGGTGCTATTCAGCCTGGTCGCACCAGTTCTAGCGATCCTGTAGTGGCAATCAAGTTTGGCCCCGCCCACCCTTTCCTGTCCTATATCCTCTTCTTTTTTTTTCTTTTTTGCTTACCTGGATCACACAGAACAGCTGTTTTGTGCACCTCCGCAGCCTTCCTAATCACCCAGGCTGCCTCCGGTAAGTACAAACTTCCATTTTATAAGCTGTGCACCAGCACACACACCAAACCAGTAGCAAAACCAGTTAGATTCCACTACTGGAAAGCTCCTCCTTTAAGTGTATGCTAACCTTTCGAACTTAGGCTGTTGTCTGAACTCTGAGCATGGCAATATCTTTGCAAACATTTCACCACCATTCCAGGAGACATCGTGAGTGTGTTTTGAATTGTGCTCAGCTATCAGAAGACAGGTATTTAAAGACCTGTGTTCTGACACACGAGTGCAATTCAAAATGCACTGATGACATCTCCTCGAATGGTGAGGAAATGTTTGCCACCAGACTGCTCAGCTCAGAGCTCAAACCAACAGCCTAACTACCAACCCGAGCTACTAATATTCAAACACATTTCAACCTTTTTAAATAGTCTGCAGCCTCCTTTGGCTTGTCACGATTCGGATAAACACAACAGAGAACATCATGAAGGATCTCCTTACTGGACCCCTTGTTGGCTGATTTTTTCCTTCCCTTAGAGAAATTTGGAGACGTTATCCAGCTGATTTATCTGCCAACAAATTTAATAGACAATTTTGAAAGGCCAGATGTCCCCATCTCTGTCTGTAATGGTTCATAAACTTTACATAGACTAATTGCTTCTCCTAACTAAAGTAGTGGAAGAGATGCTAGGGGCAATGTTTACAATTATTCCTCTTCAAGAAGAACTTGAAATCATCGATTCTTTCCTAAGCTGACAGCTAGGAAAGATTGTAATGTAAGGGTTTTTTTTAGCATTTCTGGGAGATAATACAATGCTGCTCTTCTCTTTTGTGTGTGCGCGTGTGTTTTATTTTTTGTTTTGTTTCTGGGGGCGCTCTAGGATACAAGGGCTTCCAACTTGCCTAAACAAAAAAGATTACACATTTTTTCCTTCTATAATACAGCCTGGGGAATAAAACAAAGTGTGTATTATGAACCAAGATAAGAGACAAACATACCCAAAACAAAAGTTCCTTTTCAAATTTTTCTTTCTTGTCCTCCAAAATTTCCTCCTTGCTTTGGCTGCTATCCTGAGTTATTGTTTTATAGGAATAAATAAAAAGAGTACATTAATTTAGGTGACTTCCTGTAAAGCAATTGGACTTTCTTATTTTTGGTATTTTTGACCAGGAAATTACTTCCATAATATTTTTAAAAAGTATTGGTGACTCTTAAGGAAATGGACAGGATTCTTTGCGCTTTTAGTTCAGCCCATGTTTCTTGCACCCCGGCCCCATGTCGGTGCATTAAGACAGGTGGGGCCATAACCTATAGTTGGGTCTGTGGAGTCACACTTCCCAGGGTTGCTCTTGACTCACAACTCCTGCTTAAAGAACCATTATTAGCCATGGCTAATGTAAAGAGGGCTTTTACACAGCTCCATCTGAGATACCAACTACACCTCTTCTTGGAACAGGTGGCCTTCCAGACAGTCACTCATGGCTTGTCCTTATCACATCATGACTTGCTATTGCAATGTGAATGAAGGTCATTCTGAAGCCTCAACTGTTTCAGAATGCAGCAATGTGGTGAATAACTGTCCGTGCCTTGACCATGTCTTGGTATACCCATGTGACAACCTGCCTTCAAGCTGCACTGGTCACCAATGTGCAGAATGCAATTCAAGGTGCTGATTTAAAGGCCCTACATGGTATGGAGCCTAGTTATCCAAAAGACCACCTATACTGTGGTTTCTGTTCAGCAAGTAAGCATCAACAGTGTCATCTTTTGAAACTAAGGAAGTACAGTATATCTTCTCACAGATGTCACTTGCCTGATGAAATAAGCCCTTCCTCTTCAAGCTTGCCAACTCCTTCCCTTCTGGGAAGCACTAAAAAACTGTCTGTTTCTCCAAATTTGAGGGTTGGGGGGATCTAACCCTTTGTTGGTGGTGTTTGTCATATGTCGCCTATGTTCTGATACAGTTGTCTGGATCTGCCATTTCATTTCCCTTATTATCTTTCTATTTATTTATTATATTTATGTTTTTATATTTTGAATTACCCAGAGTTAGCCTGGAGTCTGGCTGTGTTGAAGTCCAGGTAACAAAATAATGTAAAAATAACTCTCAAACAGGAAGGAAAAATTTGAGGAGCCCTATCCTGTCAAAGCCCTACAAGTAAGATATTCTCTTTTTCCTTCCTTGAGAGATAGAAAGGACCTTCAAGATCTTCAGACCTGAAACTCACCTTCTCCTCCACACAATCTTTCAGGATAAGAATGCACTTGCTTGATTACTCTTTCTAGCTCTCTCCTCCACTTCCCTGTGTGTATATGCACACACACGCAAAAGATAAACTTAAAATGCTCTCTCTAAAGTGGCCTATTCATAGTACAAGTAGAAATGAGACCTTTTTGAACATGAAAACAGAGGTGGCTATAGAACATAAGACATATGTTCTATAGTCACCTCTGTTTTCATGTTCAAACAAGGTCAGGATTTGCAGTTCTGAAAATCAATGTTTTGGGACAGAATTGTGTAACCTTTTGAAACTTGAAGGACTTCTTGACTATGAAGAACTTGGCCTTGCTTTGTTCAAGGGGAGCAGATCATCCTTTCAAAACAAAGCACCTGTTCCTGAGGAATTTACCAGGCTCAGATTCTTACTCTTCTTTTCAATTGTTTAGGAAATATACGGATAGCATGAGCAAATAAAAGCTTAGATGAAACCTCCTTTTCAGTGCTGTTTTGAAAGTTTGGTATTCTGATTGTGTTGCTGATGTTGTGTGGAACCCTGACAGCAGCTCTAGACCTGCCTGAAGTTTTTATAAATAGAACTGATAAACTTCAGCTGCTGTTGTAAAGGCGTTTGTGGCACTTCCTCTGGATTTGTGGGCTGGAGGGTCTCCCATTGGTAAGAATTCCTATCAGAGTTCCAAGCTTTCCCACTTCTTTCTGATGCCTTATGGCCCTGTCCAAGTTTGTCTTGGTGGGAAGGCTAACACACAGTAAGGAAATAATAAGGGTAGAAGGTAGCTGCTGGCGAATACCCCAATTTTTCTGCTCTCCTGTTGGGTGGCTGGAGGCCTATATTATCTCTCTCTTTCCTCAGCCTTTTTAGCTCTCAGAAACAGTAGTGAAGACTCCTGAATGGCAGCCCCAACGGTATTAGGCTAAGGTCCAGAAGCTGGGCCTCCAGTTGGCAGTGTTGAGAAGCAAGTTGATTTATTTATGCTTTAGCTGTGATATATTTGAAAGAAAAATGAGTGTTTTCTATGCAACATATCAAAACACCGAGCTCGTAGGTGGTTTGTAGCCAAGCAGAAAGAAATAAACATGAAACTCTTGTCATTGTCAGCTTTGTCAATTTTACATGATTGGCCATATCCCAGAGAAGAGTTACCAGGATATTCATTCAACATTGTTAAATGAGTTCTAGTAGCATTATCCACCTCTGCTGGCACAAAGGAGAAGACAGGACTCACCGGAAAAGACCCTGATTTTGAGATTATTGAAAGCAAAAGGAGAAAGGGACAGTAGAGTGATCAGATAATGCCATTGATGCAATGAACATGAATTTGGGCAAATTCTGGGAGACAGTGGAGGACAGAGGAGCCCCACTTGCTATGTCTATGGGATATGATTTAGAGTGACTGAATAACCACAACAATAGCAACAGCTATTGTGAACAGCACTCAGTTGCAAAAGTAGCAAAATACAATAGTATTATTTTGATTTCACAGCTTATAATAACTTTAGAATAGAAGGAATCATTTCTCTGGTCTGGGTAGAGTCTTCTCATAGCAACTGTGAAGAAGAGGGAGTCAAGCTATTCCCCAAAGCACCTGAGGGCAGGACAAGAAGCAATGGGTAGAAACTAATCAAGGAGAGAAGCAACTTAGAACTAAGGAGAAATTTCCCAACAACTGGAGCAATTAATCAGTTGAACAACTTGCCCCCAGAAGTTGTAAATACTTCAATACTGCAAGTTTTTAAAAAGAGATTGGATAACCATTTGTCTAAAATGATATAAGGTTTCCTGCCCAAGAAGGGGGTTGGACTAGAAGACCTCCAAGGTCCCTTCCAACTCTTCTCTTCTCTTCTCTTCTACTCTACTCTACTCTACTCTACTCTACTCTTCAAATCTTTTGAAATTGACTGGGCAAATACTCCATAATATATTGAAAATATGCAATTGATTTTCCTTCCCCCATATTGATTGTGTTAAAGTGAATTTTCCCATCCCAGTTCAGACTAGGAAACACTGATGTGATTATTGGATACTCCAGTTGGTCAGCTGGAGGGAGCATTGATTGACTCATGGTGTTTTCTGAGAGTCGTTTCCATTTCCCATTACTAGCATTTCCCAGGAATATTTTTCCCATGGCTTATTTAAAACGTACTACATTTTAAAGAATAAATATAATATATGCAATGATATAAAAGAAACAAACTAACACATAATTTTGTAAAAAGCATGAGGATTCCTTTAATAAAAATATAGGATTTTATTTCTCTTTTGGTCTTTTGTCCCAAAAATTATATTATTGCAGAATATTTTTGAAGGTTAAGCAGGCTCCCACTAAATGTCAGCATTCAAAATTGAGTGTCATTAGAAGGAAAGCTAAAATATTTATTTGCACCATTTCTGATAATCATTTCACTGCTTGTGATACTTCATGAGTATGAAACTCAACTTTGACTGTTCAATGAATTCAAAGGAAATGAAAGCTACAATGGCAGATGCCCAAATTATCTGCTATATGTCTAGGTCAACTTTTGTCTCTAGTTGAATGTGAGAATAAGAAATTAATAGAAGTAGCATATCATCAGTAATGTAATAAGAATATAAGAGGATCATCATTTGGCTTGCTACTATGACAGTTCTGAAGACTTATAGTTGAAGAGCTAGTTGAAGAAAGATTTTGCCTTCATGTCTTACTTGGTATTCTTATCATCATCTGCTTGGAAGAAAGAACACTGGACAAAGTAAACATTGTTAACTTTGGTAGTATAATTCAGAGAGGAAGTTATCATATAAGACAGTGGTGGCAAACCTTTTACGTCACCATCTGCTGGCCTTCATGCTGGAAGGGCACACAAACCATCCTGTGACACATGCACAGCCCCGCTGCCTCCTCATCCTGTTCTTGCACACCATTGCGCGCAGCCCCGCAAGGTCTGCATCCCATTCTTGAGCACTGTCACATGCTGGCCAGCTGGCTTTTGGCAGGCGAGAGCGCCGAAACCCAGAAATGTAGCGTCCCAGTGTGCACACATGCTCTGAGAGCTGGCTGTCCAGGCTTCTGCTTCCTGGCGCACATGTGCTCATGATGAACAGCTTCCTGGTTTCAGCACTCCCAGACTGCGCATGGCTCACAGGATGGTTTGGTGTGCCGTTTCTGGCACTTGTTTCATAGGTTTGCCAACACGGATATAAGAGAAAGTAATATTCAGAAGAGTTCCAGCTAATAATAATGTTTTTATTTCTTCTCAGTTAAATCTTTTCATTTATGAGACATTACCCACAAATAGTGGATTGACACAAAGGGTCCTATCAAGCACAAATTAATCACCACATCCATTTTTCTTCATATCTCTGTTACTGTTACTAATAGAATAGGTAGACCAGGATGGAAAGCTTCATCAACAGCTTCCTCATGGAAGAAATTGTTTCTTTACTGATACTTTCCTCCTTCAGCCCATTTTTCTATTCCCCCTCCTAGTATTGATTTTCACATGCATTCACTTTCTCTGTGGCTCATCCTGATGGTGAATCACATAAATAAGAAATCGCTAGAAAGGTTGAGAGACAAATTTCTGAGAGTATTTGTCCATAATTATTTCTTTTGACTACAACATCCAGTTCTGCCCTACACATTTCACTCTGCTGTTATCTGCATTGTGTTGATACCACGTTTGTGCTCTAATGGCAGCTTCCCAATGGATTTTTTTGCTTACCTTTGACAAATAGGTAACCAAGTCTCATTGATGCCACATGCAGGCATTTATCCTACAATCAGTAGAATTTTATAACTCATACACAATTAATTCTGCATTCATTAACAACCACATTTTAATTTCTGGAAGAACACAAACAGAGGTCACACTAAGAAAATTTTCCCAGCATTTTATATGACTAATTTAGTTTCTGCAAATTTTAATGTGTGCATTCAAGAAAAACACATACATATATAAGTCAGAGTAGATGCAGCTTTCCAGATAGCTGTGGGAGAACAGAAGAGGGCTCCTAGAAAAGGCTGCCCTATTATTACCCCAAATAAGCTACTTGAGGAAGTGACTCAAATCTTTACTGACCATGTGCATTTGTTACTTTTCTGTCAGGTTCCTGATTCAAGAATGAGAAAAGTTTAATTGATATTCTGGCATGTGTGAAGGTTCTTTTCTAATATATGGAAAAGAAAAGAAAACACATAGCAACATTGCCCCTCCCCCCCATCTCTGTGAAGTTACACTGTGAAATTGTTGGATAGCAACAGCTGAGAAGAGGGCTCAAATGGAGAATTAGTCTGGGCTTGTTATGTAAACACAAGAGAGCAATGCCTGTGTCAAGATTGAACCGCTTTGCTTCTGCAAACCTTATTGCTATTCAACTGTCATTGAACTGGGGAAAGGAAAGGGGTGGAAAGGAGTGCTGAGAAGTTGTGGGCAGATCATGAGTGTCTGGAAACCATCAAGGTCACCACTGCAGGTGCTCGAGAAGAAGGTGGATTGTTCCCATAACAAAAGGATGTCTGATAATTGGACAATGTGATCACTCAGGAGTGGGAAGAAAGGGAAGTTATTGTTTAACAAAGTAAGTATTTCCACAGGAAAACCAGAGCTGGTTTTAATTTTTTCAGAACAAAAATGATATATCCAATAAAGTTTTACTTTACACAATTCAAAACTCCTGAGAATGTTTACTTATTTTGGTTTCATTAGTCGGACCAGTTAACGGTCTTATAACTCCTCCCCCCCTCCCCCAAATGCCTTATCTAGGTCTTTCCAAGGCAAAAGCTGCTGACCTGAGGAGATTCCTGTATTATAGGTGGAGAATAATAAAGTAGCTAGTTTGAACTCTACACTTGTGGGACTGGCTGTTTATGCACAATAGAAATCTATTTTTCCTTACTTATTTTTTTTTTGCCATCCCTGCTCATTTAAAATATGATTTTTGTTATTATGCATCAGTTACAAAGGAGTTTGGAAAACTGCCTTTGATGACAATGTTGCCAGGGTTTATACAAAGGCTAGTTCAAATAGATGTGGAGATAATGCCTGCATAATCTAAGAAAGGATCATTGGTTCATATAGATGTTTTATTTGTTTATTAAATTGCCTCTTTATAGTCCAGTTATGTCTCCTTACCACTATTTTAAGCAGTAATGTCCCAGTTTTATGACATAACATTATTTAACAGGGCTGTGATTGGGTGATATAATTGCTCCTTTCTCCATGCAAAGTGTGTGCAGAACCACTATAGCAGTAGGCAACTTTGCCTTAACCCAATTTGAAATGATTTGCCACCCTATAGTATGCATTTGGGAGGAGGGAAGACACAAAGAACCAATGCCTTAAAAAAAGAGTGGGGTTTTTTTTTAAGTTTTCCCTAGCATATCTTGATAGCTGTATATCCATTCTCACTGATGAAGACACTTTCTTTTATTGCACTCATGTAATCTTCCTTGAGCTTCACTTGTCCTACATCTACTTGATTGTATTACCCATAAGAGGAAGCTGCTTAGAAATCAGAATGCCTAGCACATTCTTGCAACTTAATAAAAGTAATAAAGTAAGGCATGAGATTGGCAGGTGGGCGACCGATTTAAATCTACTTTCAGTTCAGCAATGAGGAAGTTGTGTCTATCCAAATGGTATTGAAAACTACACCTCCCAGACTCCTTCACCAATGGCCAAATTGCTTTAGTAGTAGATTTTATGTTGCACTATTTTAAGGTGCTACATTCCCCTAGCTTTGTCTTAATTTCTCTTTATCCAGTTCACCAAAAACTAACATATAAATAAACAAGGCAATTCACTCTGTTCTGTTTTATGAATTTGTCCAAAAGTTTGCATAATTGTTTTCTTGCACTCTGCCAATTCAGTTACAAGTGTGAGTATGACCATTTGGAGAGTCATAGGAAGTGGTTTTATATCATGTAAAGTCATGCTACAATTAGCTTATTATCATGTCCTCCCCTCTTCCCTAATTAGTGGCTCAAAATCAGGAGAAGTGAGTCTTCACAGTGACTTGAAGTTATTGCATACCAAAATTGTTCACTATTTCTTTTTGGTGGCATTTAATATATAAAATAATTGTTTTCTATGAAAGAAAAATAGACATTGATTGGACTCCATAATTTTGCAATAAAATGAGCCACAAGGAATACACTGTATTTTTAAAAAATATATCATGGGAGATTCTCAAGCAACATTTTGATAGTTTTGGGTACAATTTTCCCAAAGATATGTATTCCACATATCCAAGGATTTTTTTTCTCTCTTGCATCTAATCCAATGCTTAAACCTATTTTGTAATTTTTTTCTTTTCTGCTTGTAGCAGTGTCTCCATGTGGTGTGCAAAATCTTGTCTCCAGCTCATGTACAAAAGTCATCCTTAGCAGTAATGTCCATTAATGTACTAATGCTTTCCTTTTCTCACAATATCCAAGGACAACCTCAAAGCAGCTTTGATACCTTGGAGGGAAATCATGGCAAAGCAAAAAGGCAATAAAGGTAGGATAGTGATCCAAAATATTTACTGTTAAAGATAAGAGTATTTCGGTGATGATCCCTTCAGATTGAACAACTTTATATGACATTAAAAAAAAACCCTCCTCATTTAACTTTTACTATAGAGGTGAAACTATAGTGATATGGGAGGAATAAAGAGGCATAAAAATGAATGATGACCTTTAAGAGCTGTCACTGTATAAGAGAGCAGGATAATGAATGAGTTAATTACACTAGCATTTGAGGTCCTTGCAATCCATTTGCTGTTGTAATTAATTAATCTAACTTAGGATAGAGGAACCTGATATAGAAGTGCTTAATTGCAAGAGATTGCATGATGTCTACTGGCTTCCTTACTTAGCAGAGTTGGCAAAAAGCAAACTGGAGATACTCGGAGCTGCAGCAGTATTGCCAATGCAATATTTGATTGCATTAATTGATATATGTCTATATGACTGGCCTATGAACCATAATTTGCAGGCAAACTGCATAGACATTTCATCTAACAAAATGAAATTCAGTGGTGAAAAAAATAAGGTTCTACATTTAGGCAAGAAAAACAAAATGCACAGGTACAGTATATGTGGTATCTCGCTCAGTTGTAGTAATTGTGAGAAGGATCTTGGAGTCCTAGTGGACAATCATTTAAATATGAGCCAGCAGTGTGCTGCAGCTGCCACAAGAGCCAGCACAGTTCTAGGCTGCATAAACAGAGGGATAGAATAAAGATCATGTGAAGTGTTAATACCACTTTATAATGCCTTGTTAAGGCCACACTTGGAATACTGCATACAGTTTTGGTCACACGATGTAAAAAAAGATGTTGAGACTCTAGAAAGAGTGCAGAGAATGTAGATGGTTAGGGGACTGGAGGCTAAAACATATAAAGAATGGTTGCTGGAACTGGGTGTGTCTAGTCTGATGAAAAGAAGGACTAGGGATGACATGATAGCAATAGCAGTGTTGCAATATCTCAGGGGCTGCCACAAAGGAGTCAAGCTTTCTGAGATGACTGACAAAAAAGGAAAGGAACACACTATTACATGTATTTTTTGTGTCCTGGTTTCCTAAAGAGAATCCCAAGAGAAGGATTCACAGCAATAACACATCAATAGATTATTTTTTTACCCACCCACCCATCACTTTCCTTAAACATGACTGTTGAGGATGGTGGCACTGTATTAAATAAACACCTTAGCTGTCTTGGCCTAACTTATAAAACTAATTTGAATGCATACATTATTGTTTTTATTTGCTAACTTGAAATACTGAGAGCAACGAGTGAAAATCCTGATTTGCTTTGAACTCCTGCTGTTTTCTGGGTTCTAGGACAACAAAAATTCCCAGGCTCCTAATGAAAAAGGGAGGGAAAGGATGAAGAAACCACAAATATTGCTGCCTGGCCTTTTGATGTGTGATGTGTGACGTGTGACGTGTGTAGAAGAGAAAGAAGACAGTAAATGTGTTTATTCCTTTGGGCTATTAAGGATAG
>JAEANM010024141.1:0-11214 GCA_017656035.1 Myanophis thanlyinensis
TATATATCTTTAGCCAAATGCATGGAACACAGATTCCTTCCCATTCAGTGGATGACTGCTTTGGGATCCAGAGCACTGCACTTTTTATTCCTTGCTTAGATTGGGGGGGGGGGGGAGGACGGTCGGTCCGGTTAGAGAGGACTGTATATCTGGCCCCCGTCTCTGGTTTTGTCAAGGAAGCAGAGTCTGGCACTTAGCAAAAGCAAGAAGCCTTCACAAGGGAGCTGCTGAGAACCCAGGTCCCTGGGTGCCTACTACTACAGTCAGCAGGGAGACATAAAGAGCAATTGCAATTAGCACTGGGGACTTTGTTCTCGGTTCTGTCCCTCTTTCACTAAAGCAGCGTCTCCCGTTTTTCGTGGAACCCCCCCCCCTCCCTAGATCTAGGAGGGTGACGCTCCCCTCCTGCCAAAATGGCAGCCCTCTTGGCCTGTCTTTTATCAACTATGGGCACTAAAGGCCTTTCTCTCCCCAACCCTTGCCAAACCAGGTGTCAAACCAACCAAATAACTTGAATCATGGGAACCGTTTGTATTAAGACTACATCATGAGTTTCACAGTATTAATGAGTTTCATAGTA
This sequence comes from Myanophis thanlyinensis, assembly GCA_017656035.1. Classification (NCBI taxonomy): domain Eukaryota; kingdom Metazoa; phylum Chordata; class Lepidosauria; order Squamata; family Homalopsidae; genus Myanophis; species Myanophis thanlyinensis. The sequence goes on from JAEANM010024141.1 coordinate 581, forward strand.
TTACAAATTTGCCCGAAATGAGAATATGGGAGAGGGATCATGTACTCTAACCCAGGCCCTGCTCCTGGAGAAAACATAGCCCTTTCCTGAAATGTCTTTCATTTTGCAGATCCTCTCCCCCTCCCTACTGAGACGGACAACACTATTTGGTTCCAATGTTTAAAGTGCCTCCTGTGTTGCCATTGTGCTGCCTCATCAACCCATGGCTTCCAAAAGCATTAAAACCCTACTTTGTGAAATGGTGCAGCAGTGCTTTCTGCCTGGCACCTACAATTTGCAAGAATTACCTTCTGGGTTGGGGGCATTGGTTAGAGAAGGCGCATAATAATTCTCCATAGACGTATTGGGAAAAGAGTCCAGGGGTTCTGTAGGATTTGTAGCCAGAATTAGAATCCAACACACCCACACACCCACCCCCGGCTGCCTGAATAAATCTTGCCAAAGTCTGCTTCCATGTCAAGAGCAGAACAGCTGTGGCTATGCAAGTGTTATTAGACTACAGTTCCCACCATCCTTGGGCACATATTGTGAAACCAATGGAATTTGAAGTCTAAGAACATTTGAAAGGCCACAGATCCCCCACCTTTATTTGGCATCAAATCATTGGTGTCCCTCTATGCCAGTGTTTTTCAAATTTGGCCATTTTAGAAGGTGTTGACCATGCTGACTAGAATTCTGGGAGTTGAAGTCCACACCTCTTAAGATTGCCAAGTTTTAAAACATTGCTTTATGCCATCCTTTGGCAAACTGGTGCCCTTTGACAGATGTGATGGACATCACCCAGGTTTCTAAGCCAGTACAATCAACAATTGTGCTGGCTAGGAACAGCCTCTTCATTGAAAGCACCAAATTCAGGAAGGCTGCTGTAATGCTTTATGCAACACCCGATAAATCTTCACTAGTTTTTTTATTTGCACATTTTCTAAGAAAGAAAAAGTGTGTTGTGTAAATATACATTTATTCACATATCTAAATATCCAAGAGAAACCGTTCCTTAACTGTCGTAGAGAGCTTCATACTTGTCTATTTTTAAAAAGAAGCACTTATACAAGAAATAGAAATATTTAATTTTCTTATATTTCTGCAGATTGTACAAAAATGGGTGAATAAGAAAGAAATTACAGAATTTTATTTTGTGACAAAAGTTATAAATATTTTGTCTATATTTGTTTAAAATAACAATCCAACCTCATGAAATAGGAAATTGGATGTTTTTGAAATTTAAGGATTAGTATATAAGATGATCGTGTAACAAATAAGCAGAGATTTGGGGAAAATGAACAAGATCTGGCAGGGAGGGTTGAACTGATCTGCATTAACTAAGAATTGTGTGATTCATTTCATCTGCTGCATGTAGCTTGTATTGTCTGTACCTAATACTGTTTTCTGGTGTGATCAGTTTTAAGGCTTCTGATGCGTTTAACTGCTGCTTCACAGAACAACTGTCAATCACCAAGCCAGGCATGACAAAATGCCTGCCTGAAAAGCTAAGTAGAGCCTCCATAGCCAGTTATTGTGTACCTTTGAATATCAGCTGCTGTGGAAACCTATGGGAAAAAACACTCATGCTTGATTTGTGAGTCCCTTGAAAGCTTCAGAGCTGGTTGCCATTACAAACAAAATGCTTGGGTTGCATGGATACCAGATCAAATTCAGCTGAACTCCTTAAATTAATTATGTTTATTTGCAAGTCGGAAACACTATGCAAGATGCCAGTATAGCATCACATCCAATAAACAAACCTATTTTTCATAATGCTTGGTTCAGCGTTTAGTGCATCCACATGCAGTTGTTAAATATGACAATCTGTAAGCAAGCTGCATGTGTTTCTTTTACATTGTTTTATTTTTCTAAAAAATGCATTGTAGGGGTTTTTATGTTTCTTTGGTCATTTTGGGTCTGTTCAGCTAATACATTTGACATGTCTGTTCCATCTGAATTCTTCCTCAGTTTATCCCTTTGGAAAAAATGGGCATTTTCATTGGAGTTCTTGCCCACATTTCTTCCAGCTGCCTCCAACAGATCACTGACTCTTGATTTATTCAATTTAGCTATAGCACGCTATTACCAAGGTGTCATTTTGAGAACCGCATTACCTTGTAAGCAAAAATAAATTTGTGGCTCGGTATTAAGACTGAAAGGCCATCTTTCAGTACCTTTTTCTTCCATTTCCCATTAATGCAGAACACAGTAACTAAAATCCCCTTTAGAAACTGTGTTGTTTTCAGCCACAGCTTCACATCCCTCCCTGAAGTTAACCTTTGCAGGACTTGTTGCCATTCAGACTGGGTAACAAAGACCCTCTTTTCTCCTTTTGCACACAAGAGCTACTGCCACCTTTTTTCGAGAATTTGCCTTCGCCCTTAAACACACCAAAAGACATTTTTAAAATATTAATGACAACAACCAGGCGCATTCTGCTAAGGAAAATATTAATTAATGAAGAGGCTCTGCAGGAAAGAAATGATAGGGAAGCCCACAAAATGTCCACAAGGTGAGGCCACGTTATCTCGACAGAAATAACAATGATCAGTGTCCAAGGCCAGCTGTTCATACTTGAACTGCTTCCTTGGATATTTCTGCTCCGCAGACGCTATTCCCATTATAGATGTGTCAGCTTGATGGCAGAATTGCCAAGTGCCATAGTTCACAAATCTTTGCCCTTTCTAACCCCCTTTACTGCCTGCAGTGACTAGGAGTTTCTAGGAAAGGAGGGTGGGTAGCAGGAGGAGGAAGCAATGGATGCTGCTTGATAATGTTGACCTGTGCCTGCCCAGAAAGCTTTTCCTGCTTCGTTTACCATCTCTCCATTCAGCTGAGGTAGCAGTGAGGCCCTAGATCAGACATGGGCAAACTACGGCCCGCGGGCCACATCCGGCCCGTTGGGCTTTTTAATCTGGCCCACCGAACTAGTTACTAGCAGGAATCAGCCCAACGAAAAGCTAAGCATTAAGCAACACTTTTTCCAATAAACTAAGCACAGTGGTGTTTTGCTGCCTGTTAAAGGGGCAAATCTTTTCGTGTAATGGTTTTTACATTTAATTTATATTAGTTCACACAAACGCACCATTCTCCTATTCTGGCCCGGCCCCTCTGCCAAATTTTAAAAACCATTGTGGCCCGCGAGTCAAAAAGTTTCCCACTCCTGGCCTAGATTGTGGGGCTCAGATTTTTCACTGGGTTGTTCAAATCTCTGACCGGCCTTTTTCTTTTCCCTCATCTCTTCCCCACATTTGCCTCCCCAAGTAACACTGCCTGGCCTTCCCCATGTCTCATCCCAAACACACAAGCCACAAACCAGAATAGTGTCCTAGGTTAGGATAGTGATAGAAAGCTGAAAGCCAGCAAGATTTCAATTGGTTTATCAAAGGTCATTGGCTGCTGATAAGAGTTTGCGAAATAAGGACAGGAAGGTTTTGTCCCAGAGGAAAACAAACCCCAGTGAGATGATACCCTTAGTTGCCTTCTTCAAATAATCATTGACAACAAATTTACAGGTCTCAGTCAGTGATCTCAATAGTCTTTTGTTTGCTGCCTTTGCCTGGGAAATTCCTGCCTGCTGTTCTGACACAGATCCTTCTTGGTACAGATTGTTACAACGTTTTCATCTTCCCTGTATTTGCCAGCCAGGGCTGGAAAATGTAACCAAGAATCCAATACTGTTGAATCTTAAATTTGGATAGAAGAAATGAAACAAGCATAGAACATTCCAATGAAAGACACTCAAGAAATATTAGTTCCAGGGTAAAATAAAATGTAACCTGGAGATTTCTGACCACTTCCACCAGCATCCGTGTGCAAAAGTGTGAGACTTGCCCCATAGTCTGGTCCGAAGCAAAGGATTTCCAGACCATCAGCTGCTGCCATTCAAACACTCCCAGCCCATGCAAATGCCACACTCTGTTTTCCATTTTGCAAATGGAGGGGGAAATGGCAATCATCAGTCTCTGCTCAAAGCCAAATATGCTCTGGGAGATTACATTAATCTCACACGCACACATCAGGGCACACACACACATGCATGCACACACACACACCTTGTGTCACGGTCTTCCAACATTGCAGCTTTAATCCCAATTGCCAGTATTAGCTCAATGCCAGGTATATTGCAAAACTTCTTCAAATCCCATCCCTCTGTAATCAACTGCGGGTTATATATTGTCTGTAATTACTTTTCTTGTACAGTATGTATGCGCGTGTGTGTGTGGGTATGCTCGCTGTATCATGGAACATAGCAATAAAAGGAGCCACCTTGACCTTCCACCCAAATAAATGTGTCTTTGTTTATGAAGTGTGACTGGGCTGTGGGAAGGGCAGGAGAAAAGGCAATTTGGCTTCTCTTCTTCTCAACCTTGGCAACACAGAAATGCTGGGGAATTCTGGGAGTTGCAATCCACATACCTTAAAGGTTGAAAAACATGGTTCTAAAGAAATAATTCATCAATTATGAAACTGAACATGTGCAAAGATGGGCAGGCCCAGACTTACACCCATCACAACATTTTCTGGAAGGATCCTGGAAGTGTTGAAAGCGAAACCCGCATACTGTTGAGAAAGTGGAGGTGTGACTAACTTCAGGTGCAGTGAATACCTTTAACTTCACAACCTTTCTATGCGGTAGGCATGGGTGGTCCGTGTTTTCCTGTTTCTGTTTGTGGACTGACACATTGTCACAAAAATAATAACTTCCAAATAATTTGTTCACCATTGCAATTTAGCTGATAATGACAGGAAACAACCGAGATTTTTTTTTTTTTTTCAGTTGCAAACTATAGACATTTGATTACATGTGGTGTCACCAGCAAGCCAGCTGAGCGAAGGACCCCTGTTGCAAAACCACCTCAACTCTTACACCAAATATTATACAACTAAAATTGCATCATTCTTTCAGTGGTGAAATCAGGCTTTGGTGAGATGTAATAGTTTTCACTACTGACATTTAGATTTCAAGATTCCTGCTATACGTCATGAACTCACTTTTACATTTTTTATAATTTACTTAATATTTTCTTCTACTCAGAAGTAGCCTAGGTAACAACACCTTGAAATTGTCTTAACAGTCGGTGCCCTCTTTCTCTTAAAAGTAACAGACAGAAGTCACACAATTGATGGTAGAGGCACAACCTTTTGCTACACCTACTTTACCTGCCTCTGTTTCTGAGAGATGCAGCCAGATACTAATGCAGAGAGAAGGGGATCTTGTACCCAGGTGGAGACGTAGTCTATGCTAGAGTATCAGTTGAGAGGAACTTGCTCTTCTTTTCTCTGCAAAGTCAGTAAAACAGTCCTGAGATCTGTTCCCAAAGCAAGGTGAAAACCTGAAAAATTAAGCACCTGTCAGGATAAGAAAAGAAAAGTTGCTCCCAATGGATCATCTCTGGAATACAAGTAGGTCTCAGTTAGTGTGGTTAATGAATCCTGCCAAAGGGTTGCATTATTCTAATTAAAGCTATCCGAAGTGATATTTCTATGGAAAATAGGGCAATTGGTTCCTGCTTAACAGAAATAGACAATGCAAATTTTAAAGATAAATTTTCTTTGTTAAATATTGCAGTAAAGATAAAATAATGTAAATGTATCTTTAACAAAGTCACAGAGAGTAACATTTTTAAAAAAATTCTACCATAGACTGGCAGTCCTGCATCTCCTATTCTTGTGTTGCCATGACCACATTCATGTCATTCAGTAGCATCAAATTTTTGCTCTAATGTAATAACAAGTATCTTCTATTTTAAATTTGTACTGTTTTCCTCTGATGGAATCTTTCTTTTCTTCATTTTGCACACACAAAGATTAGAAGCATCTTAGACTCCAAAAATATAGGATAGGATAGGAATAAGAAATAGAAATAGAAATAGAAATAAAAATAGAATCTGGAAGGAATTTTAGAGATCTTCTAGTCCAGTCTCTGCTCAAGCAGGATACCTTACATTATTTCAGACAAGTGGCTATCCAGTCAATTCTTAAACACCTCCAGGGATGAAGCACCTACGATTTCTGAAGACAAGCTGTTCAACTGATTTAGTTCTCACTGTTACCAAGTTTCTCCATAATTCCAGGCTGCTTCTGTCCTTGATTAGTTTCCAACCATTGTTTCTTGTCCTGCCTTCTGGTGTTTTGGAGAATAATTTGACCCCCTCTTCTTTGTGGCAGCCCCTCAAATATTGGAATACTACTATCATGTCATTCTTAGTTCTTCTTTTCTCTAGATTAGCCAAACCCAAGTCCTGTAACCGTTCATACGTTTTTGTCTCCAGGCCTTTGCGTGCATTATCTTCAATTGCATACACACTAGCCTCGTGTTAACTGAATTTGGGGTCATGTTAAACATGACCTGGTATCAATTTACAATTTGCACTAAATCTAATATTATATTATTTGAACTTGCACTAATTGTGACCTGCCTGCATACAAATGACCAACACAGGAGGATCATCCCACAGTGTGATTAATTATTACCATTAGATAATATCAAATCCATTTACTTTAGAAACTGGGTGGTCTTTTGCTCCTATGTAAAAATTTGAATGCTGGCATTTCTTTCAGATGGGTATTGGGTATCTTACCAAACGGCATGCTTGATGGAGCTGGTGCAAAATTAGTAAAATTAGATAGCTTTGCACAAAAGGAAGCTGATTAACTAGTGGCTCACTGACCTCAGCCAGTGGAGTTAAATTTATGGCTCAGCATGGAGTGAGAAAAAGCAAACAGAGATCAGGTCACTTCTAGTTCTGAATGGCTGAGTCTGTTCTGCAAACAAAGGCACAGAGTGTCATAGCAGGTCCCCGTGGATTGGTGCCCTCCTTGAGAGGAAATAGAATTAAGGAGTAGGACAATGTGTACATGTGTATGTGCACAGTACATGTGATTATGTGGATTTATTTTTGCTGTGGCCCAAATAATATTTCCCTAGAACAAAAATATATAGGTCAGTGTCCTGCAAAGCCGGACAAAACTACCTTGGTTTTCACTTCAGAATTTAGCAGAACCTCAAGGAAGATAAAACATCCCCAAGTGTCAGAAAAGATAAACTTTCTAGACAAACCTGGCTAGTGACAAACCATCAGTCTCTACCAAGCCACATTCCTGGAATTATTACCTATGTAGACATCTAAACTGATTGATTGATATTAATTGATTTAATGTATATGCCCCCCCCCCCATCTCATTATCTGTATGGCTTAATGCTAGACTAGGATGGCACTGACCAAATTTATAAAAAGGTGGCTTTGACCTTTGCCCGCAATTGAAAATGACAATATAAGATTATGAAAAACCTGGGAACAAAATGAATAAAATATAAATACTATAAAGTATTTTATAGCAAGTTCTCATTGTCCTGTGTCGCTGCCATGGCTTGTAAATTCTGCAAGGCAGTTTGGGAAATTTCTAACCATTGCTCAGGGGAGTCAGTGAGAGGGCAGGACCAAAAGGGTGATTTCAAGCTGGGAACAGAGCAAGCTTCAGCTGCCAGTGGCTTGTCCTTGTTCCTGCCTCGTCTTCTCCTTTGCCAAGACTGACAGTGGACAGAGATCCAAGAAAAGTCAGGCTCAGGAAAAGCAAGAGATCATTTCCTTGAACCTGCCAAGATACATGATTGCCACTGTCCTTTGTTTTATTAAGTTGCAGTAGTGCTCCATTGTCAAATGCCAAATGCTGCATGGGGGGATTTTATCATAGGTGGCTCAGCGAGGCAGAAGAAAGGACGAAAGACAAGAAATGGCAACTTTATAATAGTAAAATCTTCAAACCTGAAATATTATTTGGACTTCCTTTAAATATTCAGTTATGCAACCTACAGTCGTGCTTGGGAAGCCAGTATCCTCAGTCCCAGACAGGACTGTTCAACTTCCAGTCAACCACTATGTCCTCTCCAAGCATCTAACAAACTATAGGTGAATAACCTCCTAGATGCTGATCTTCAACTTCGGCAGCCGCTAGTGAGCAACATTGAGCTTTGCAGTTCAGCAACCTCAGGAGAGATACGATTTCCTTTCCCATAAACTATCAAAGATTCAAGAATCAAAGATTCTTATTTTTCACTTTTATTTTGAAGGCAGCACTCAATTATGGTGTGATTTTTGGAGGCAATGGAGGATGTTCTGCTTAGATGGAGCTTTGAGAGTTTTTATTTTCTTTCTTTTTTTAATTTTGGCATACCTTAAAGCACAAAATGAAAAAGCTAGCATTTTTATTTGGTAGCAAGCCTAAGTAACTAATCATAATTATACAACAAGGCATTTTAAAATTTGGAACAATTAATGTTTTGAGAGCCATTTAACACCATCCAGGGTGACTCATATTTTTGTTTGAGTAATCAGAGTCCATTTCCACATAATAAGAACTCTGTAGCATAAATGGCAAACAGTGCATTTGCCCGATTCTAGAGGTCCCATCTTGAAACATCTCTGCTCCAAGGGTGGGGTGGAAAGGAGATGCCATTGAATGAGAATGACAAAACAGTGTATGTAAAAGCTAATCTACTACGATAGCAACCAATTTTTTGTTCTTTAGCTTTAGTCAAGTGAGACTGTCCTAGTGCCTAGATGCGATGCAGGCCTGGCTAGGAAGGAATCCCATCTCTACCCTATCAAGATTGAGTGACTGTGAGTTTTGGGACAGCCTGGTTCTGGGGATACTCCATCTTTGACATTGGATAGGGTTGAACAGTGGTGAAATTCAGGTTTTTTTTACTACCGGTTCTATGGATGTGGCCATGGGATTAAACATCACCGAGCACAGAATTAAACTTCACCAAAGTTACAATGTAATAAGGGGAGAGGCAGTTTCTGTGAGCAAGGCAATAAAGATTAGGCTAGAAACAACTGCATTATTTACAGGATTAACCCTGTAAAGTTAATCTTTACAGGATTAACCCTGCAATGTGGGAAAAAAACAAAAGGAGATTTCTTCTAATAATTCAAGGGTGGTGGGGGTTTTCCTGGGCTCACTTTCCTGCTTAATGGCAACTATGACCAGAACAGCCTTCTCGTAGCTTATTGTGGCACTTACCTTTTCTGGATCAGGAGGCCTTTCACTCACTCATTCCCTGGGTACTTCACAACTCAGCAACTAATATACTCTACATGGATCACCTGGAAGCTTCAACTAGTCAAGAATGTAATGGTACAGGTAATTATGGGCATCTGGTTTTGTTTGTTGTTTCAGTTAAATTCATTTTAAATGTTTTGGTATATTATGAGGTATCAACCAGAATGCTTTTTAATGCATACTATCTATCCATTGTCAGCCTGACAATTTCCAAGCCATTAGTATAATAACAACAACAATAATAGCAACAACACTAAAATGTACATATTTATAGAAAAAATATTTCCTGGAACATAATATCCAAAATAAATAAATCATTAAGCAGCTGCTACACAATATCCTTATACAGTATGTTGCATGATGAGCAGCATATTTCTAATTAGCTGAAGCCACCATTTTTTCATAAAAAGATGTAGCATCCCCGCTGTTAGTTTACTGTTTAGAAAGCATAATATTCAAAGAAAAGGAGCAAATTGTCAAGATACCAGGTAGAACTAAAGCAGCTTGGGTAACGTGATAGAAATTTCTACTGTACTAAAACTGAAAAAGTTCTAACGGTAATGGGTATTGGTTTCGTTCCTCCTGTGTAGGGGGATCTACATATTTTGCAACTAATTGTATTCACCATCCAAATGTGAAATATAAGAAATATGTTTGCGTTAGATTGTTTTTTGGGACAAGGCAACAGAGCCCTAATTCTTTGATTTGTTTCTTCTTTTCTCTCCCAGTTCTTTATAACAGAAGTGAGTTGTTATAGTCAGCCAGATTTGTTTATAAAACAGCACTGAATACTCTTTCCATTATAACCCTAATATTTGTAACACTTCAGTTTAGCATGGCAAATGAATATAATTTATAAAATGGAGAAGAGATAAAATTAACTATCACTTGGCAACAGTCTATGAATTATAATTCATTAGGATCAAGACGGTCAAAGGGCAAAAGTCACTTGGGATATCATTAAGTTGTAAAATTATAAGATATGATAGGCACTACTTTGGATTTTAAAAATATGATCCATAAATACAGAGATAATAAATGTGTTGAAGGCTGATTATTAGATTAGACATTAAACAATGGTTCTTGGTGACTGTACACAGGCTGCATCTTAGTTAACTCTTGTTCATTCCTCCTGCATTTACCTAGGAAATTTCAGGTTAAAAGAACAAACGCTCATTATCCATCATGCGCTTGGAATATTCACAAATTGAGCTGTTCAGAATATAAGGCAAACTGACTTCTGCCAGACTCAGGTACTCCAGATGTCCTGGACTTCAACCTCCACAATCTGTGACCATGGAGTTGAAATCCAAGGTATTTGTGAGTATCATGTTTGGACAGGATTATCTAGAGCCCTCTGGTTTTGAACTGAGGGCTGGTGACAGGAATATAAATCAAATATTAATTTATGGAATGCTTACATTTTTTTTTTTAAAGTGCAGGTTTATTTTTTTTAAAAAGACCCTGTAACAATTTGTTTACCATCTCAGTTATTTTGAGTCTCCAAGAAGCATCAATACTTATCCACCAGTACCCAAAGAACTACCAATCTCAGAGCCTTCCTATTTATTTATTTATTTATT
>JAEANM010024142.1:0-11214 GCA_017656035.1 Myanophis thanlyinensis
AAAGGTAATTGCAAAAGAAGTTGGATGTTCCCAAATTACTGTATCAAAGCACATTAATAGAAAGTTATGTGGAAGGGAAAAGTGTGGAAGAAAAAGGTGCACAAGCAGCAGGGATAACTGCAGCCCCTGGAGAGGATTGTCAGGAAAAAGCCATTCAAAAGTGTTGGGGACTTTCACAAGGAGTGGACTGAGGCTGGAGTCAGTGCATCTAGAGCTACCACACACAGATAGATCCTGGACATGGGCTTCAAATGTCATATTCCTCTTGTCAAGCCGCTCCTTAACAACGTCAGAAGCATCTGTTGCTCAGTGGTCCAAAGTCCTCTTTTCTGATGAGAGCATCTCATTTGGAAACCAAGGACCCAGAGTCTGGAGGAAGGATGGAGAGGCACACACTGCAAGATGCTTGAAGTCCAGTGTGAAGTATTCACAGTCTGTGTTGATTTGGGGAGCCATGTCATCTGCTGGTGTTGGTCCACTGTGCTTCATTAAGTCCAGGGTTAATGCAGCCATCTACCAGGAGATTTTGGAGCACTTCATGCTTCCTTCCACAGATGAGCTTTATGGGGATGATGACTTCATTTTCCAGCAGGACTTGGCATCTGCCTACACTGCCAAAAGCATCAAAACCTGGTTCAATGACCAGGTTTTGTGCTTGATTGGCCAGTAAACTCGCCTGACCTGAACCCCATAGAAAATCTATGGGGCATTGCTAAGAGAAAGATGAGAGACATGAGACTGAAGAATGCAGAAGAGCTGAAGGCCGCTATTGAAGCATCCTGGTCTTCCATAACACCTCAGCAGTGCCACAGGCTGATAGCTTCCATGCCATGCCACAATGAGGTAGTAATTGCTGCAAAAGGGGTCCAAACCAAGTACTGGGTATGTATGCATACTTATACTTTTCAGAAGTCCTGTATTGTTCTATGTACAATCCTTGTTTTATTGATTTCATGTAATATTCTAATTTTCTGAGATTGTGGATTTGGGCTGTACTCCATCATCATCTCAATTATGACAAATCACGGCTTGAACTATCTTGCTTTGCATGTAATGACTCTATCTCATATATTAGTTTCAATTTTTAAGTTGCATTTACTGAAATAAATGAACTTTTGCACGATATTCTAATTTTCCGAGTTTCACCTGTATATTCTTATTCTTACCTGAATTTGTTAAGATCATGTTCCTCTTCTTTTATTTAGAAGTTCTACTAAACTTGGTAATCTTCTAGCATTTGCATAGAAGTCAATGGCATAGGAAAGTGCTGGGTCAAAGGAATACTTGTTCTTAACTTTTCTGTGTGTGTTTGTTTGTACAGTGATAGCTTATTTTAAACACTCTGCCAGTTAGGAATGCATTTGGATAAAGCCAAAGTCAGTTCCATTTGGATTTGGTTCCACTTCCTGATTGATAATTGCTATATGAATACATCTTTAGTAATTTGATTTTAGATAGTTTTGTGATAATTCTTTAATTAAATTGAATGATTGGTCCTTTTTTCACTCAAAGAGGATAAAATGACTCAGTAATTTTTTCCATTTTTGTGTTTTGAACTATTTCCCCTTTTCTCTTTTTTCCAGCTCAGTGGCAACAACAGTCCCAAACCACTAAGCCAAAGAAAGTGCGTCCCTCAGCCAGTCGATATGCAGCACTTTCTGACCAAGGACTAGACATCAAAGCTGCCTTTCAGCCAGAAGCAAACCCAGGACATCTGACATTGCAATCTGGATTGGTAGAAAGTGATGATCTTTAAGTATTAGCTACCAAATATACCATTTCCTTTTAAATTGAAAACACTGAATGCCATTATATGGATCAATAATAATCTACGCCACTGTGTGCAAGACAGACACCTCTGTGTGCAAAAGAATCCAGCCACATCTTTCTTGTTCAGTATAACAAATTGAGAATTTGTAGCAAGAAATGCAGTCTGCGTATACAAATCACTTTCACTATAACCATTTCTTATTATATTGTAGATAATACTGTTTTGAAGCATCCTATTCACAACTGTTAAATTGAGTGAAATTTTACAAAAATAAATATGCTGCACACTTATCGCTAAGTGCCTTTGCAGTTTGTAGATGCTATTAATGTGTAATGAACAGAAGTACACTGAAAAAATATATTAGGAATGCATTATAATGATAATTCAGATCTGCAATACTAAATGAGTAAAGCAAGGTGGAAAGGGGAAGAGAAATAAATGACATTTTTGTGTTTAAAATTGACTTTCTAATCTGAAAGGAAATAGGATGTGTTAGTTTTGCCTTAATTGCATTAGGGTAGGTAAGGTAACCTTATATCAGAAGGCTTTTGACTTTTGCCTATGGATGTGATGCTTAGATTCATGTTGTTTTTATAACAGTGAGATAAGATAAAAGGCAACAATGAGAAAAAAATATGTGAGCAAAACCTCAGTGCTTTTTAAAACAATATTGGAGATCTGATCGAGTAGAATATGTGATAGAAAGGAAGATAGATAGGAGTTTAGAGTAAGTGAGAAATGGGTTGAGTTTTCAATAAGGGTTTAAATAATTTGCATACCATAGAGAATAGATAAGTAAATGTTGGGGAATACAAGGAAATGTTACATTTTAAGCACTGCTTGCATGTATACTAAACATTACATTTTTGGGTTTTTGATTATTGCAGTATGAACAGGAACCCTGCTTATGACTGGGAACTTGTGAAGAACTGAAAATAGTTAACTATCCAGAAACCTAGCTTTTTTTTTTTTCAGTTAATGGATTTCACTTAGATTATATTAAGCAATTTTGATTCAAAATTAATTCAGCTGAGAGGGAGTAGAAGGCTATTTCAGTTAGATGTGCTAAAAATAATGTAGTCCAATGGTACAATAGTACTCTGCTACAAAAGGAAAACATTGTATTCCTTATATGAAGCATGTTTGTAGTACTTTATTTATAATTAAAAATCTGAATCTTTTTCTCAACTCAGTTATTCAAATACATACTTTTTCGTAAAAATTTAAAAAAACAAGTTTTGTATTATGCCATGCCATTTATTTTGCATTAACTGCTATTCCTGTATTGCTTTTGCTCTTCATTATTAAGTACTATAAGTACTAACATACTATTCAGATGTTTAGTGGCTAATAAAAACTTCTATCACAAAAGATAATTACTTTTCTATGGAAGCTTGTGCAGATGGTAACAATTCAGCAATAGGAATTTGACTTATTTGTGTTGTCATATATCTGGATATAGGCAACTGAATCCTTGCCCAATTGTCAATGTGACTTGTTTAGCTTTATTATTATTATTTTATCTTAACTAGTGGCAGTTTGCTTCTTTTTATTTGTATTTATAAATCTGTACAAGCATACTATTTTGGATTGTTGAGCTAGTATCATAAGGGTTTGACATCAATAAATATTACACAAATTTAAGAAAAAATGTATTTTCTTGGTCAAAATGCTAATATTTCTTAATGAGACCTCGAAGAATAAAATAGCCTACTAGAGGATTCTTTCATGGAAGTTGGTGAGATTTACTTCTAAGTTGTAGTTTAAGATCATATTGCAGGTAGTCCTTGTTTAATGTCCACATTGGGACCAGCAACTCAGTCATTAATAGAAGCACTCATTCAATGAAACATCATTTTATTTCAGGTCTCTTTTGCTTCATAGAACTGCAAAAATAGTAAATGTGAGGAGAGCTTATAAAGTTATTTTTTAAATTATCACTGTAACTACAAATGGTCACTGAAGGATCAGTCTCTAAACAAAGACTACCTGTATATACTTCTTAATCAGTTCTGTTGAAGATCATTTCTTCTGAGGTTTCCTTTAACATGTTATAAGAACAAGTGGAAGTTCCAATTTAAAAATATATTTGTAATTACAAAACTTCAGTATCACATTTTATATTTGTGCATGTTGGAAGAGGGCTGTTTCTATTCTAGGCAAAGATAAAGCAAAGAACTAATACAGAAGTTCTAGCACAGTAATCACTCTGTAAACACTGAAAATACATTACAAAAGACATTTTTCATATTAGTATGCCATTTTCTACTTTGATTGACACTTGAAGCTGTTTTATACTGATTCAGAGCCTTGGCCTCTTTATGAAGACTATTCTGACTTGTAGCTACTCTAGAGTGCCAGATGAAGAAGTATTTTCCAATGTTTAATGTTTGGACCCATTACTGACTAAACAGTTCTTTCACTGACATGATGTTTGTGATAACTTAAGGCAACTATGCCTTAAATGAACATTCTACATAGCTAAATAGCAGAACATACTGTATGTTTGACATGCACAATATATCATCAGTGAACCTAATAGATGGAAAATATATCAGTTTATGAAAATCATGCAAAAGAGAAGAGAAAAAAATAATTGAGAATAAAATGCTTATATGAATTGACTGAATAATGTCCAACAAAATTTTTGCATTGTTTGTATGAAGGTTCTAACAACAGAACAAATTCCTTTTATTTTAAATCACTTTCATATCTAAAATCTTTCAAGTGGTATTGAAGGTTATTAATGCTGTTCCTATGATGTGACAATAGGATGCAGTGTATCTTGGATGGATTCAGTATTGCAGCAATGTCTGTAAGCCATAATTAGACATTACCTTTTAGATTTTAAAACATCTTCAAACATTCCAAACTTTCAACCTGGACATTATAATCTCTTTAGATAGCTTAGAGAATACTTTAAACAGATAAATTACAGGGCTGCAGCTGGACATTATCTTTCCACTGCTCATTCCATTGTTTCATTTTATCCAATTCTATCTAGAGGCCTCTCCCTACATGTACAGGTATAACAAAACCTGAAGTGTACTTCAAAATGAATACTGTAAACAAGTAAGGAGAGTTAAAAATATACGATTCCACTCAGGTCATACAGAATACTACTTAACTGCTAATGTAAAAAAGAAGTAAGTTGGAACCAGTGGCCATTGTTCTCCCCAATTTTTTCATAATAAAAATAAACTGTTGTTAATTAAGTTAATTAAGTCCTAAATGAGGAAGAGCCTCTCTTTAGGCTGATGACAACTTTCACAATTTTGAAGCACTTTGTAGGCACTCTTAAAAAGAATATATTGAAAACATTCAGCTAGTTACAAAGGGAATTCACTAAAGATGTATTTAGTCAGAAATTATAAGAAAACAAGAAGGTTATTTCTACCCATATCATCTAGTTTCTAGGAATATATTTATAGGGTGCAAATGTATTAATGTAGATGCTAAATGATGATTTACAGCATGGCAGTATCCCATTTTTTCAGTTTGATGAGTCTAGTTGACACAGGCAAACATGCTAATGGACACAAGAATGTATCTGAGGCCTAGATCATCCATTACTGTCTAAGGACTATTATGGTCATCTGATCACTGATTCCTTTTCCTAAGAAACTGGAATTGGATTGGATTCTGGGTTTGATTTTTTTTAACCTGCTTTTAATTTTGATGACTTCAAAGTGGCTTTTATAACTAATGTTGCTGCTCTTATTTTGTGCCCAACAACAGTCCTTAAAGGATTGAGCTGAGAGAATTTGACCGGCCAAAAGTCACCAAGTTGGCTCAATTGCCTCTGAGGATGCCAGTCACAGTTTCCAGTAAAACATCAGAAAATCTATTGTTTTAGGCCATGGTTCCTAAATCTTGAAGCCTAACACTATCCAAATTGAATTATGTTATTTCAGAATGATTAAACCTTTCCTAATTTACCACTGTTAGTTTAATTTACCTAAAACTAAAAATAGTTGGAAAATTAGAGCTTTCAAGTTAAAATTCAATTTTTTAAAAAACTTTAAAAAAAATTTAAAATCCCACAAATCCCACATATATATCTTATACCCTGGTCCTTTCAAGCTACATGAAATAAAAACCAACTGTTAGAAATCTGCTTCCTTTACACTTGCCTATAATAACTTGAATTAAGTAATTTTAGATATGTAACATTTTCATCTTACGCTTATTGGTTTTTACATGTTTTAATGTTATATCATAAAATTCAGTCAGTTTGTTGAAATAATTATCAAACATTGAAAGTCAATGTGGGATAAATAGATTAAAATACCTGAAGGTGTAAAAAACTGGAAAAGGAATTGATAGTTGCATCGCTTATTAATCTATGTTTTGCTAAATAATAGAATAAATTCAATAAATATATATCACTTATTCAGAGAGTCTATCAATATTTACATATTTTTAGCAAAGCTATAACTTCAATTGAAACTACAGTGACACACTGATACAGTTTAAAAGGACAGAGAGATTTACCAATATAACACTAGAGTGCTAAATGACAAATATTTCAAGCTTGCAAAATACTGTTAAAATAATCACCACCTTTTCCTGGAAATAAAATCCTTATGGCAGTTAAACAAATGCTCACTAAAGTATTTATCAAGTATTTGCTTTCAGCTGTCAAAAGGTTGAGACAACCTAATTTGGCATAGTTAAACTGTAATGTGACATCCAAAACTAATTATGGGAAACTCCTTCCTAAAGTTGATGAATCCTATATATTGTTAAAATTTATTCACAGGATATTTAGATAAATTAAGAAGTACAGGAAGTCCTTGACTGACAACAATTTATTAGTAACTGTTCAAACTTATAATGGCACTGAAAAAAGTGACATAGTTTTTCACACAACCATTGCAGCAGCCCCATAATAATGTGATTTACGTTTGGATAGTTGATAACTGACTCACACAACAGTTGCAGTGTCCCAAAATCATATGATCCCATTTTGTGACCTTCTGACAAGCAAAGTCAATGGGGAAACCAGATTCACTGAACAACTGTGCTATTAATTTAAGAACTGCAGTGATTTACTTGACAAATGTGGCAAGAAAAGTCATAAAATGGGTCAAAACCCACAACAAATTTCTCACTTAGCAACATAAATTTTGGGCTTATAGTCGTAAGTTGAGGATTACCTGTACTATTCCAACTTGTTTTGAATAAATATTGTCACATGTTTCCAGTAAACAAATATTTGCTCTGCCCATATATTTTAATTTACCTTTGGTCTTGGTGGAGTTTGACATCCATGCTTTCAAGATAAAGTGTCCTACTAGGCTGAAACTGTAGGCATAGACATGAGAACATGTGTTTCTCCATTGTCACTCAGAGATAGAATCTTGGCAAATGGTTTTGATCTTCTCAACAGCTATCCAATGTTTTCCCATGTGTTAGGGGAATGGAGTAAGGCTTTGGAAGGATTTGTGCTTTCAAATTCAACTTGTCCATTTTTTTTTCATTCTTCCCAACACTAGAATTCCCAAGGTCTGAAAAAACAAGCCAGTTGAGTGCAGGACTGAAAGAGAATTTCTAAGGTCAAAGCTTCCTCCTTACGATCATAGATATCTTTCTAATTTTGAAGGAAACACTCTGTTGTGCAGAGACACATGCCAGAAGGGTTTCATTTGCAAAACAAAAAATAGCTGCTGTACCAAATGAAACCAGATCATGAGTTCTAGTCCTGCCTTGAATACAAAGCCAGGTGGGTTAACTTGGACAGCTACTTCTCTCAGCCCTAGGAAAGAGGTGTCAACGGTCCAACTAGCGAATCAAAAGTAGACATACTCGGGATCTTTGAATTCCCAAAAATATAACTTTATTCCATCTCGGAACTGGAGAAGCAAAATCAGTTCTGGTTTTCCCATGCAAATGCTCACTTAGTTAAACAATAGATTCCCTTTCTCCTCATCCCTGGGTTCATATTGTCCATTTATAAATCTTTCTTTTGTTATGGGAACAGCCCATGTATGTGTCTAACACCAGAGTAGTGACCTTGGTGAAGTTTAGGGCTTCACAGTCTGTAAATGAAATATTAGCATTCCATTTCCTCCCTCCTTCCTCCCATTTGAATGCAAGTTGAGGATAGAAGCTCAGAAGTAAAGCAATTCAATCTCAACAGGAGGTAATCTGAAAAATGCAGGGACTTGTATAGGCAGCACTGGACGAGATACAATTGAACAAAACAATGTTTAAACTTTTAGTTGAACTTTCCCCAAAGACCGTATTATAGCATCTGTAAGTTCTGGAAAAATTGGCCATAATTCCAGATAAAATTATAAGCACTTATTACAGCAATAGGAGAATTATGAGACATAGAATATGAATGAGTTAATATCCTAGGTAGCTATGTACTTAAGATAATGAAAATCATGAAACGGGACTAAAGAGATTTATACTTAAATCCTCACTGAACCAAGAACTCATTGGATGACTTTTGGTCCAACCTACTTCACCAAGTTACTGTTCTAAAATAAAATACAAGGCACTTAGCAAGTACTGTCAAGTTCCTGCAAGAGAAGCAATATGCCATAATAAATACATAAAACAAAATGATATGCCAATAAAATCAAATCTTTATCAAAAGTATGCAATTTCTAACTACTGAAATGCAAGATAATATTTATTAGGTTGGAAATTCCTGACCAGGTTATACTGAGTGCAAACAAAACATCTAATGCAGGAGCAAATAAACATGCACACTGTTAAGCCTAGCTTAATGAATAAATATTCCTTAAGTTATTAATTATTCCTTAAGAAGCCCTGGTGGCATAATGGTTAGAGTGCAGTATTGCAAGCGAACTCTGCTCACAGCCAGGTGTTCAATCCTGCTGGGACTCAAGGTTGACTCTACCTTCCATCCTTCCAAGGTAAAATGAGGACCCAGATTGTTGGGGGCAATATGCTGAAATTGTAAGTCAAGTCAAGTAGGCTTTATTGTCATTTCAACAATATACAGTACAGTACACAGTGAAACAAAACGTTTCCCCAGGACTAAGGTGCTACATGAGACAACATAGATTAAAATAAAAAATACCCAGAGAGTGCTGTAAAACACATGATGCAATATACATACTGTAACTCTAAGTGCTATTGCTATAAAGTTGTTCTGGCCTCAAGAGATAAAAAAGATATGTTCATATACTCTTGTTAGAAGTGAACATTTTATAATTTCAGATATAATTTTATATATACTATACATGTACATTTCAGATATAAAATATTGGTTTCCAACTTCTTTGAGGAGATCCATTCTATTCCTATCATTCTTTTACAGTACTAAACTGATAGAAACATCTCTGATACAGCTCATGGTGCAATTTAAAATTGAGTACTTAGGCACTAAACCAATAAGGAGTAAGCAACTGGAGAATTTATAAGATAAAAATCAGTAACTGTTTCAGTGTCTGTACATTTGGCACATATATGATCTAATTCCGAGAATCTTCTGGTATCCAAGATACTGGGATAGACAAGAAACATTTATTTTCAATAAAATAGGTGTGTAAATAATAGCAGGTGGGTGTCAGGCCCAAATCAAGACAGCAATATCCAATCCAGTCCAATCCTTTATTTGTTTACATAGAGAGAATTTTGCCAATAGCAATAGCATGTAGACTTATATACTGCTTCACAGTACTTTACAGTCCTCTCAAAGCTGTTTGCAGAGTCAATGTATTGCCCCCAACAATCTGTGTCCCTCATTTTGCTGCCCTCAGAAGGATGGAAGGCTAAGTCAACCTTGAGCCTGATAAGATTAAAGATATAATAAATTAAAGCTGCAACATTCTAAGCTACTAGATATAGCCTGAGAGATTCTCGGGTGTGGTACCCTGAATCTCTTCCTACCTCCATTTTCCAGCCCAGGACTGCAGTAATTTTGATGTAGATCTTTTTCTGGGAAAGCTCTGAGTTGGCCACACTGTCTCACTCTGCTGCCACAGGTGCACATTCTATCACACTAGAATAGTTTCCAATCTGGAAAGCATCTTTCTTTTCATTTCCCCCAATCACATAATTTATGCTATTCTATTTATGCGCAAACAAGTAATTTTCTTTTATAAAAAGTCATTTTGAGGCAAATTTTAAAAAATATATCTTTAATTATTATCCCATCGCACAGATTTCTTCATGGTTTTAATGAGTCTCTTTCATAAATCTAGTAGAATAACATTTTCCAGGTCATTCCCATGGTTTGTCATTTGTATTTTTGGCTCCATTCTTGAAATACCTTCTTTAATGTTTCCAGTATTTTAAGGTTTTACATCCTTTCATAAGTCCCAGTAGTAAAGTAATTGTCATCTAGAATAGGCTTGTATTTTTCCCATCTTAGAATCTCTAGTACCCTCTGGTTCATTTCTAAAATTATAAAGCAACTTATTTTTATTATGGCTTTAATAGCCAAAATAGACAAAATGTGTCTTTTTCCATTACAATCTGTTCATTTTTATAATTAATTTCAAAATCTTAGTGTAAGTATTCCCAATTTATCTGGGCCCTAATCTGTTTATAACTTTCTTAGATAAAAATCTTTAGCTTTATGCCATTTATTTCAAATATTTTAAAGTTCTTAAGCATATTTTTCTTTTGTTCGGAGTTGAAGTTAAAACACAGCTGTTAATGTTTCAAATTTGCTGTTCTGGGGGTCTCTAAGAGTTTTAAAATTAATACTTAATTTCTGAAGTAATTAGAATAGGGGTGTCAAAGGTTTGAGTTTGACCTTGGAGGGTTGGGGGGGTGGCCATGGTGGGTGTGGCCAACTCAATGTCGTTCATGTCAGGAGTGCCTGTGGTGGCCTGAGTGCTCTTCCAGCAAAAACAGGCTCCCGAGCTCTGTTTTGGCTACAATGGCCTCCTGCAACCCACTACCAGGAAAAATGGAGCTTGGGAGTGCCACCAATGGCCGACTCAAGCTTTGCTTTCAACTGCAATGGCCTCCTGCAACCATCTGCCAATGAAAACGGAGCTCCGGAGAGCCGCATGCAGCCCTCCCAAGTTCTGTTTTTGCTGGCAGAGGCACTGCAGGTCAGTCCTTCACTGTTTCCAGGACAGCCCTGTGGGCCAGATCTAAGAACCCCACAGCCTGGATCCGGCCCATGGGCCTTGAGTTTCACACTCCTGGGTTAGAAAGTGAGGTTTTCAAACCTAATATCCTTTAAAATACTCCACCACAATTGTGAGCAAGATAGCTAATCCTGTCATTCCTCCACCTCTCAAATTCACTGAAAACCGCTGACCTGCAGCCTCCTTACAACAAACTACATGATGTGTGTGATTTATAATTCTTTTCTTATCTAGAAAAGTACCAAAGAACCAATTCATTCACTACTTTCTTGATCTTTGCTGCAGTTGTCAGGTTTGCTTTTGCAATCAGTTTGCTATCTCTCCCCCAAAGTCCATCCTAATTACAAAGTTAATAGAATA
>JAEANM010024144.1:0-11213 GCA_017656035.1 Myanophis thanlyinensis
CCAAGGTATCAGGCCAGGCCGGCTAGTTGAAATAAATGGGTCTTCAGGGCACGTCAGAAACACCGGAGATCCGTAATGATATGAATCTCTGGGGGAAGTTCATTCCACAGGGAGGGTGCAGCCATAGAGAAGGCCCGAACCCTCAGGGCTGTCAGACAACACCGTCCCAACGATGGAACCCCGAGGAGGCCAACCCTATGGGAGTGCACTGGTCAGCTGGAGGCTGACGATGGCAACAGGCCATCAGGTTTGTTATTGAGATTGCAGGAATACAGCTTGTTTGCTGTGTCAATTTTGAAGATGGTTTATTCAATAGGACAGGGCATTCTTCAAATACTTCTTAATATCAACCTTTTACTATACTTTGTGATAACAGAGTGCAACATTTATCACTAAATAAACCAGTCAGCAACAAGACAGCTGAGCTAAGAATGGTGAATGGGTTGGACTGGAATCTAAATTTATAAACCAATATAGTCCTAAAAACCAGAAGATATCTAGAAGTACCCTTTTCCAATTAATCAGTTTGTAGCTCTGTATCTATCAGGTAGCTGTATGCATCTGGCAAAGTGAAGTCAGTTCATAAAAGTTTATGCCTTTTAATAAAAAGCCTTTAACAGTCACTAAGCAAGGATTACCTGTATGTAAAAGCTAACTGACAACGATGGTGTCTTTGTTTCTTCACTATGAATCTTGCATTGAGTAATTTACTTTTGAAAGAGTATTATTTCAGAAATTGTTATGTTATAGAAGAATTCAATTTTATGATAACTGAAGAAAGTGAAAATATCTATTTCATGATGAAGAAATGATATGATAAACCACTCCACAGGAGTAAACACTAAGTCCACATGATATTTGTAATATTACCTGTTTTCTTGAAGAAGCAGCTCCTATATTTATCTTTACCTGAGGCCTTTTCACATTCTCTCACCTAAGAAAAAATCAAATCACTGCAGGAGACAGGCTTTTTTTTTAATCTCTCTCAATAGTAGCATTCATTTTGAGAAATATCCTCTGCAGCAGGCTTCATCAGATGTATTAATATGCATAAAAATATAAGTACAATCCTTAGATAATAAAAATATTTAAATAAGAATAAAGTGGAAATGCCAATGAAGTGGTTTTGCTCCTAGTTTTATAGATGTTATGTTTTGCATTTGTTGTTATAATTAATGGTTGTTGTGCAGTTTTTTGTCCTATGCTTCTGTTTCTAATGTTTTGTATTGTTTTTTTAACAGACTGGTACACTGTCCAGGGAAGTACAGACAAATAATAAATATTTAGAAGAGGAACAATTCCTCTGGAAGACAGATCACATTCTCCAATATAAACCTGTCTGGATCTGCAGATCCTTAGAAAAGGTATATTGTTCTGATCCTTCTCTAACCAAAGCACTGAGACTTTAAGCCAGAGAACTCTATGCCGCAGCAGACTTTTCCATCAGTAGGAAAATAACTTCTTAGAAAGCTTTTTTCTTTAGAGTTACAGTGTTATGAATATGTTTAATTGAAATATATTTTATGATATTTAGGAGCGGTGGTTAAAATGCAGTATTGCAGGCTAACTCTGCCCATAGCCAGGAGTTTGATCATGACTGACTGAAGGTTGTCTCAGCCTTTTATCCTTCCACAGTAAAATAAGGACCAGATTGTTGAGGATAATATGCTATTATATTGGTTTGTTCTTAGTACTGCATTTTGTGTGCATTTTCTTATTAGAATATTAATTTTATTGAATATTACTTTAAGTGGACAGAAGTAAACTCCTTGATCTTTACACATGCAGAAAAAAATGGGCACTGAATACTGGAATAATGTGATACTTGTATAAACAGAAGTTAATGCATAGAAGTTACAGTTTATAGATTACAAACAACTTAGAAATTCATTGGTTTAGACTTATTGGTGGGATCACACAAAGCACACGGGCAGTATGCATATAAACCAAACTGTGCAAAGGGGTCATTTCAATTTATATGATACACTTAGGTCATTTTGATGTTACCATTCATGTATGCCCTACAAATACCAAATATATTCCTTACTCACAAATCTGGTCTTGGGATGACTCATTTGGAATAAGCAGTATAATAATTTGCCCTGTTCAATTTCTTAGCAATGAAAAAACTCCTACCTATAATACCAATTTATTATAGGACACCCTCTTTCGTCCTCAATTTTCTTATCTTGTAAAGATACAAGCATGACCTTGTTTGATTGAAATTTATCCTGAACAGAGATTGTAAAAATATGCCACAAGAACAAATTATTAAATGTGCTCTGTGAGTAATAAGCATAAACAAAAGCTATTTGAGCTGTTTTATGGAGGGGAAATTTAATGAATGCCACATGGAGAAATTTTACATTCCCATTCAAATCTGATGAAAGAGAATTTGCCACAGCAGATACTTCAAAGGACAAAATAATTCCAAAGACATCCTTATGGGTGGGGTGTGATATTACATTAGCTGAGTGACAAGATAGCCAAAGGATGTATATAAATATTTTGTGTTTCACTGTGTACCCATCTCCAGACATGCACAGCCTCTCTGATTCATACACACACACATACACACAATACAAAGCAATGCCCCATGAGGCTACTTCACTCCTGCCATTAATGGGAAATACTAACCTTGAGAAATGGTTGGAAAATTGCTTCTATCCTTTGGAGAAATTCATTCAGCCAATTTCTTTGCCAGCAAATGTGGGGGAGAATTTGGAAAGGCTATTTGTCTTTATCTCTCATTTTAACTTCTCCTCCTACTCACCTTAAAGTAGGTTTCCAAGCCAGTAAAGCCTTGTAGGTCAATTTATTCTTTATTGATTCTTTAAAGACAATTTGTTGAAATATTACAGCTGCTGTGATTTTTCATCCTCTTCCAAATCCTTAATGGCAGAGCAAGCTTTATTGATTCTTTATCTTTTGTTTGTCTGGAGGGGGGTACAGCTTTCTGATTTCCGGGTCACTGTACTCAGCACAAAAATGCACTTGGACAGCTACAATAAGTACCTTGAGGGATGATAGGAGTTCCCTGGTTTGATCATAATTCTTTTCATTGCCCAAATTGATCCACCATAGCAATATGTTATTGGGGGAGGGGGTTAGCTTCTTTGCCCTGGAGAATATTTTAAATTATGCATTAGGCAGATCAAAGAGTGTAACTTGTAAGTCTGGTCTCTAAATTCCAGTTACTTTGGTTCTTTCTCCATCCATTGACTTTCTCCATCCATTGACTTTCTCCATCCATTGATTCCATCAATTGACTGAAAATTATAGGGGCACGAAACCTGCTCAGTGCTTGACACAGTGAAATAAGCGCTTCTTGGCACACTTAATCAATGAGCCTCTAAGGTGCCATCAATTAATTCAGAATCTCTGTGAGCTGTTTCTTTTGGGGGATTGATGCAACATTACATTATCAAAGTTGGCAATCTTGCCATGTAAAAGTGAGAGCAAGTAGGCAACAGACAGTTACTCTAATGAGAGCCAATGTGTACCATAGTTTAAAAGAAAGATCTTTCTCCCAAGTTGTTTTGGATTATCTATACTTTACAGAATTCTCAGAGAGCATCTGGACAGGGCCAGGTTGGGATAGGCTGGATTATCATACTAAGGCTGGGGAGAATTTGTTGATTCTCCTTCAGCTACAGAATTCACTGATCCCAGGCTAACCTATTTCATACTCTTTGAGAGGACAATATGGGGCTGAGACTATGTGGCAGCAAAGGTTTGGGATCTTGCATGCAAAACCTCACAGGCTTGATCCTCAGCACTCAACACCCTGGCCTAAAACATAGGCAAAGATCTTGAAAGCAAAGGGACTATGAGTCCTACATTTAGGACACATATCAAAGGACTGCTTTTCATTTTTGGGTATTTTCTGTTTTAAGAATATTTCAACCCACCGGCCATTTTAAAAGTGATCTTAAAATTGCATCTCAGTGATTAGTCCCCAGAGAACAGGCATTTAACAGGAGCTGTGATGGCACAATATTAGAATGCAGTATTGCAGGGTAATTCTTCCAACTGCCAGCAGTCTGATTCTCACCAGTTCAAGGTTTGACTCAGCCTTCCATCTTTACAAGGTCAGTAAAATGAGGACCCAAATTGCTGGAGCAGTATGTAAACCAATATGCAAGCCACTTGGAGAGAGCTTTAAAGCCCTATGAAGTACTCATAAGTCTAACTGCAATTGCTATATCATTATGATCATGATTTATCACTTGTTGCTTGTATGTACTCTGAGACTTTCTGCACTGGAGACAAATTCCTTGTGTGTCCAATCACACTTGGACAATAATGAATTTTAGTTTAGTATAGTCTAGTCTAGTCTAGTCTATCATTGTTTTTAAAAAATGACCTCTGTGTTGGCTTCATAAATATACTGCCTAACTTTCTAATGAGCATTTCAACTGTCTTTCATATGGTCCTTTGGATCCAGTCCTCCATCTGACCTCTAGTAAGGGCCTTTATTATTTCATTAAGATACATTGTTTGTGTAGTCAAACTATAGATATAATTTCTACATCTAAATTATTTTGAAGCTATAAATTAGGATGTGTACATTTTGTGCAAAACAGTGCCCTCATCTTTTTATTTGGAAATGCACAGGGGGCTCCCTCAAAATAAATAAGAGCAGGTTGGACAAATCACCTGTTGGAATACTTGAAACACAGTTTATAGGTTAAGGTAATGGTAGCAGGGCAGAGGTTAAGTTGATTGTAGCAGACCAGATAGATCAATAGTCAGACTTCTTATATGTTATAAAGGGAAACTCTCTTCAAGCAATGCTTGGTTTCTAGAAACTATACTTTGGCATATACATGCTTGGTATAGAAGTAATTTGCCACTGCTTTTTTCCAAAACCATTTTTCAGCTTTCCAATCTCATCTACAGTCCTAGAAGATTTCAACTAATCAGATAGCAGGCAATCTCTTTAGACATGTGGACATATTGATGCCCTTATAAAATGCTTCTGAGAAAGATTTGCTCTTGATTCCAGTGGATGGCAAGACCAGATTCCAATGTTACTTTAAGTCAAAAAATACAAAAACAAGACTTAATTGTTTACAGATGTTTGCATTGGCTTAATAAATATATGATTTTTAATGGATATGTTTAACTTTCTTTCATATGGCCAATACAGTTTTGATCTCAGTTAGGATTGCATTCTGGCCACCTACCATATTTTATGAGGTTCAGGGCATCAAAAAACCTGGGTAATTATGCAAAGTGGAAAGATGTGTTACACACCTAGGCAGACCCAAACTTTAATGAAACTATAACTTTTTTTGCTGGAGTTAATGGACAGATGGGCAGACAACTAGAAAAAAATGAAAAATGGTTTTTGCACATGGTAACTGCAGCAAATTTATTATATGCACAAAGATTGAAAAATTGTGAAACACCCACAACAGAGGAATGGTTGGTAAAAATAACAGGATTCATAGATGGAAAAATTGACTTGTTTAATTAGGAAAAAGACAAAACCCACTATTTTTAGTGACCAGAAATTGATTGTGGACTATTTGTGGGCTCATTGTGAAAATAGGGGGGAAAAAGAAAACTAGTGATTTATGGGTCTGAAAATTACAAACAGTAGAACATAGAAAGGTGCCATGATACAATCTTAGAAAAGGATAAAATGTAAATGCATATATCATTGCTGTAAAAAAATATCAGAAGTTGCTCCTTTATGCCTTTTTTTCTCCTTTTCTGTATTTTTCTTAGTTACCTATTACTTTTCTTTTTCTTTAAATATATATTGTTTTTATAAAATATTCAACAAAACTATTTTTTTAAAAAAAGTAAAGCTAAAATGTAAGTTTCACTTTGAGTGTGTTTCCTATCACAAAATACTAGGGGACCAGTCAGCCAATGTTTTTAATCTTTGACCTATCCTAATAAGATTTAGCCCTGCATGATCTCAAACCAGAAGGTTTCATATCCTCTGCTAACTCAGCATTCAAACCAAGCATTAAATCTGAGATCTTTTAAATGCAAAACATGACCTGTACCATTGAATTATGCATGGCCTTTTTTATAGCTTCATGGGTGTCTGAGGTAGGTATTCCATGGAAGTAACTGATTTCTTTCCCATCTTGTTTTTCCATCTTCACCAGGTTATAACATCTCTTAATCGGAACCTTATATATTCTACACACCCTCTGCCCCACCCAGTTTCTGTTCAGAGAACAATGCACAGTAACTCTCAAGCAAGGGCCTGAATAACACTGAAGCCTCCGTGCCCCTTTGAAAAGCCAGATGACCTAATAATCACTACCCAGTTTTGCTGTTTCTCTTTTTAGCAACACAATAACACCCAAGCCCCCTCTGGCAGAAGGCGTTTTCTGGAAACTATGCACATCAGATTTCCCCCTTCTCTTCGCTTCATCAAACTTAGGAATAAACATGTTTTGGAACGTTTTAATTGAATTGCTTGGTCTGTATTTTTTATGCTTGGAGTGTTTTCAGTCTTAGAACATTTGCTTTTTACTTTCTAACCCTCTTTCTCTGACTCTCTCTCACTTCTCTCAGTCCTTTGGGTATCATTGCAAGCCTATAGAGCACTCTTCGTTTCCACATCAAGAACCAATTGGTTTTGCAGTCAGATCTTATTTGGGGTTGGCAACGGGACAGCATCTTCCATGACACCTAAAAGCAGCCAGCTGGTTTACCAAGTCGAGGGCAACGATTGCAGCACACACAGCTATGCCTTCAATCCTTTACCACCACTCCTTGCCCTTCGGCATCTACTTCAGGCAGCCGACTCATCCTTCTAATTGCAGGACCATCCCTAAGAGGACACACATTTTATTGACTCTGCTATACAGAAGTCCTGCCAGAATTAAGCATATACTCACTACTCCTGGAGGGGGGGGGGAGGTTTTCTTGCCAATTTATCCCTCCTGAGTGTTCTCTTTCATTTCCACTGTCCCTCCAAATAAGACACATTTTATTTTCTTCTACTTATAAAGAAGATTAGCTGCCCCACAAATAAGAATTACAGATGCTTCTGGCACTTTCATTTAACAGTAAGTAAGTAAGTAAGTAAGTAAGTAAGTAAGTCAGTCAGTCAGTCAGTCAGTCAGTCAGTCAGTCAGTCAGTCAGTCAGTCAGTCAGTCAGTCTTCTGCTGACTAAACGAAAACAAAACAGCATGACAGCATGGCACTGATTCTGGAGTCTTGTGGGGCACCAGAATCCCAAGGACTGATATTGCAATCCTAGTTATGGAAGAGCTCTTCACCACTTTCCCCCCTCCCCATTCACATTCACAAACAGTAGAAGGGCACCTTCAAATATTATACTCAGCTCTGAAAGAAACATACTCCTCTGTTAAAATTGCCTGAGGAAACAGGTAGAAGAGATGTAGGCTCATTTAAAAAATGGGTTGCTAGGGCTGAGAAACCACACCCTCCTTTCCTCACTTATATGCCTGAGGCTCTCCACCTCTCCTGCCATCCGCTTTTCATGTACTGCCTTTTAAACTCTGAGTTTACTACAATTCTCCTAACACTTTTCCCTTTTGGGAATAACTTCAGACAGGTTGTATGCTTGGGCACTCTGTTAGCCATGACAGCTTAAGGCCAAGTACTTGCAAATCAGGTAAAGCTTAGTCAGCTATGAACCTGGAGTTGTTTTGCACATAAGCATGATTGACAAATCCAGAGCATTTATGCTTTGATGTGTTTTATGAATGGCACATTAAAAGCATTGTATCCACACAGCCTTACAGTAAATGTAGTAGAAGTCTGTTGTGTTTGAGTTCTGTAACCTTCAGGACAAACTCATGATCGTGAGGACATAACTTATCCTCTCCGAGTGCCTCATTGCCCATCACTTTTTCTATACAGCCTTGCCCAGTTATGCTTTTGATTATGGGAGCTAAACACAACTCACTAGTTTCCATTATATGCAGCACTTGTTCCCCATGTCCATGCCATGAAACTTTTCCATCTTCTCTCTCCCCCTGTTGTCAAACATTAGAAGATTCTTTGGGGTAGAATTCTGAATTATTTTTCCACTGAACCTACAAAGTACTTGGATGCGTAACTGATATCTCAGCAGAATGTATAAACCACATCCTATCTAGTAAATCATATTACTAGAAGACTTTCACTCAAAGGACTTCCCCTGAGCAAATGATTAAAGGATAAATGAGAGCCTTCTTTATGCCCTCTTT
This sequence comes from Myanophis thanlyinensis, assembly GCA_017656035.1. Classification (NCBI taxonomy): domain Eukaryota; kingdom Metazoa; phylum Chordata; class Lepidosauria; order Squamata; family Homalopsidae; genus Myanophis; species Myanophis thanlyinensis. The sequence continues at coordinate 8,191 of JAEANM010024144.1, forward strand.
GCATGGTCAGTGGTTCTCTTTGCAGCTGCATGGTTTTCCAGCTGAAGACCGCTTCAAATAAGTCTTCTGCTGCAAAGTCAAAGGGACTTGGTGCCTGTTTAGCTTGTCTTTCAAAGCTATAGTATAAAATTACATATCCATAAAATCAAAGCTGTTATTTCTTGGGAGGAAATATTTATTCCTGGGAATAAATATCTAGGGAGAGAGAAAGTTAGTCATTAAAAAATAATTGTGAAGGACAAGTGTTAAATCCTTCTCCAGGAGCTCGTTTTCAGTCTAAAAATGGGTCCCTGCAGGTTCTATTAGCACTTAAAAAGAGCGAACATCCTTCAACGAACCTTTGTCTTTCCGCTTAATTTCCTTCCCAGAAGAGATGTGAAACGAAGATGACCCTCCTCTCCCCACCCACGCTTTCTGGGAGGACAAGTCAGTGGGAATTGGGTAGCCTTTTGAAGTTTTGCTGCTGAATTACTTTGTGCTGATCTGGATACCCGCCCCTTCATCCACTCGCGTCCCGTTCTTCTGCAATAGGATATGCTAAAGTGCTAAAATGCTTACTCTGCACGAAGAGTAAGCAACCAATCATTTCTGAAGCCCAATGTTCCTCCTCCTGAAAATATTCCTCCTTTATTATCCCCTCTTTACCCTCCTGAGAATTCGAAAGAAGGAAAGTGAAATCAAGCCTCGGAATCCCAAATCAGCTCTTTCGCTTCCACCCCCTTCCGCTGAGCCGCCACAAAGAAAGGAGTTGGATGGGAAGAAAGGTCGTTCTCTGGGAGCCCACTCGCAGAAGCGCCACACCCGCTTTCCGGACGTGGGAAGCCTTTTGCCACATCCCGCCCCCACTCAAGACTCTAATTGCAGTCCCCAGATTCCTTCCTCCTGCCCTCCTCGGCCGCATGGATTTCTGCTCTGGGGGAATCCCAAACATCAGAAGTAAGGTGTGGCAGGCGAAGAGGGCGAGAGCGAAGGTTCCGGCGCTTCCCCTGGATAGCTCTAAGAATTACCCACTACAGCCTGCAGAGTTTGCATTTGTTATTCAGTATTACAACACCATCATTACCATGCCATCATTATATCGGACTGGAGCACATCAAAACTTCACTCCAACCACTGCTTCTCCCCTTGCCAGGCTTGTGCCTCGACCGATACCTTCTGCTCTCGCGAAGGTTCACACGTGACGTACGCGAGCGCATCCCAACCTTCTCACGCCTGAGCGGCGATGCTCACGGGGTTCACTTGCCATCCTGTGGACAGCCGGGACCGCCGCGGCCCCCTTTCCTGCGCCCTAAACACCCCTTTCGATCCCAAATCCTCTTAGACAACTCCCTGATACTCACCGGTCCAGGTTATCCTCGCCCCACCCACACACCCACTCCGGAAAAAAAGCCAAAAGCCGCGAATCTGCCCCCATCCCAATTTTGCCCCCTCTTGGATGGAGCGGCGCTTGGTGCTGGGAAGAGAGGCGTGCGTGCTCTCCATTCTCCCACCCGTTCCCTAACGCCTCCCAGCGTGTCTCGTCCGTCGGTGCTCTGCCGGTTCCCTCCTGGCACCGTCCACTTACCCCGGAAAGTAGCAGCAAGCCCCATAGCCAGATCGTCTTCTGCATGGTCGTCAGAGGTAAAGCAGGGCGCAGGAAAGGAGGATGCCGGCCGGGAGATGAGGGGAGGCAGGAGGCTTCTTAAACATTCCCTCCCCAAGGGGCGTCTCGGAATGGGGGCGGGAGAGAAGAAGAGCGTCGGTGGCGACGAGGCAGCGCTAGTAACTGAGGGAGTTGGACAGCACCTGCTTTCTGTAACTGGTAAGCTCGGCCCCCTTTTTTTAAATTAGTATTAAAACGATCGATGTTCTCCTCCCACTGGTTGGGTGGTTTAAGGAGCGCACAAATAACCAAGACATGACAACCCCTCCTTCTTTCAGGCCCCCCGGGAAGAGCACTTGGTTCATTACATCTTTCTCACCCATAAAACTTTTTTTTTTTTAATATTCTCCTGAAAGTTGAGGAAAGATGCTGAGGAAAGGTGTTAAAATTCTTAGTGGTGAATAAACTATTTTAAATAACTTCCAGGGATTCCACCAGTGAATGGAAACACAAAGATGGGACCCAAGTACTAGAAGCCTTTGCTGCTTTTGAGTTTTCTTTCTTTCTTTCTTTCTTTTCGTTCCCTGCAAAATGTGCTGAAAAAAATCTGGCCATGCTTTGGGGAATGCATCCAATCTTGCATTTCTTTTATCTTTTTTTTTCTAATAAGTGTCCACTCTGCTGAAGAAACAAATACAAGCAGAGAGGGGGATTAGAGTAGATTTAACCAAGAAAAAGTTAAGCTGGCCAACCAACCAACAGCCAAATGTAGTGTGGGATGTGTGACCCTCAGAAGTCATCCAGATGGCCATAAATTATCTAGATCCGTTTTTTTTAATGTTATGCTCCAGCCTTGCAAACCTCTTGGCCACCAGATGGATTGACCATGCTGGCTGAAATTTACAGGAGTTGTACTCCAAACTATCTGGAGATGTTAAGTTGGGCTAGACTGATATCTAACTAGATATTTTGACAAGAAACAAAATGAGATTGACACTTGAGGGTAAAATGGAATAGAATCAAATCTGACATTTAGGACACACTTCACTTAAAGAATTTTATATATAAATTTCCATTTTTTTTTCAACATGCGTATTTGCTTATGGAATAGAATAGATCATCAGCTGATGCACATACACACAGACAAAATATGCGCTCTACATCATATCAAAGGGGGGAAAGGCTAATCTTGACAAGATATAGTGAACAGGGAAAGGCCTGCTTATGTGCTGCAGCTAAAGTAAAACTGCTAGCAAGTGAAGTTCATTTATAATTTAAATTATGCATATGGGGAATCAAAGTGGACTTTCTTCCTGGAAAGTGTCTTGGAATCTGTGGCTTGATGTCACAGATCTATGTGGTCTGAATATTTATACTGTTTCACCAGGAGAATAACCTTACTTTTTAAGTCTGCCTTTCTTCTATGTCTGTCTGTCTGTCT
>JAEANM010024145.1:0-11213 GCA_017656035.1 Myanophis thanlyinensis
AAATAAATAAAATAAATAAATAAATAAAGTTCCACTAAAAATATCAATTTTTGCAATTGCTGTACAGTTCAATGCTGGAAATTGAACATACTTAGAAGATCCACCATTGCCCATCTTAAAGATGGTCTAAACTCCTAGTCATTTTGTTTGTGACTATATATATTAGGGTCATAATGGTTATTAACCATGATGGTTAATACTGCATTACTATCCATAGTATCTGTAAAGAATTAGTTTAAATCAGCCATAGTATTAGAAGTATATAATGAGGCATTAATTTTCAAACATCGATAATACTATTTCCATCTGGAACAAGTACATCTCCTGACTTTTGAATTAGTAGGAACAGTAGAATAAACCTTGCCAAGGGAAGTAAGACTTGTTCCAAGTGTTAGAAGATACTGTACAAGCTAAAATGCTTTCTGACCTGGACAATAAGCTGTAAGTAGCAAACCCTTGGTTTTAGTGATTGTAGAATGAGATGACTTCATAGAACAAATAAATCAAATCTAACATTCTTATTATAGAAATCTGTCAAAGCAGAATCATATATCAGTTTATACATTGTATGTGGCAGACACCATCTGAAAATTTGAGTTGGGCTGAATATGATTAATCTCTACACTCTCTCCACCTGTTGCTCAAGCAATGTAGAATTTTAGATGCCCTTGGTCATAAATTCATCAGGTACAATTAAAAGTTCATTGACAAATACCAAAGAATCCTCTATTCTGACAGATCTTGTGTGGAAAAGCTGGTATCTTTTCCATTCCCTGTGGTGTATGGAAATAAACAGAAAACTAAGAATAGATCAGAGTATGTCGTGCCAGTAATGTTTGTACAATAAAACAACAATTCATAAAACTTATTGTTGTCAGAGAGGATGATCTTTGGGGCAATGTCTACATAACTAGACTTTCTTTTTCTCCCAACTTCTCAACCCATCAATTCTACAGAGCAAATATTGTGAAAGAGGGTGTGTTTCCTATGTCTCAATTCTCCCCCATTCATCTAATGACTTCCAAGTGTGATGGACCCAAATTAACACGGTTGCTGGAAATTATGAGCATTGAGGTCGTAAGATATCTAAGAAAGTCTGCTTAGGAAAGGCTGATCTATTCTCTGTAAATATTTTGTATCATTATTATGAAAATGGCTGCAATTGGAATAAATGAAATGAAGCTAAAAGTTAGATCATAACTGCAAGGGAAAGATGTGTTTAGGCTAAGTTAGTCCCTAGGTTCCTAAGGGAAGTTGATTTTAGAAATGAAATAAATCAAGGCATAATTAAGATCCAGTGTATACATTATGGTCAGTTCATACTGCCAAAACTGTTTTCATGTGATAGCTACCATCTGTGCAACTTTGCTCTTTGTTTTTTTGGCCAATATGGGAACAGAATGCTGGATTGAGTAGATTTTGGTCCAACCCAGTCCAACACTCCTCTAAAATTTATTCAAAGTGATAAAAACCAAAATGATTGCAAAGAGCTTCAGAAGGGTCTCTGACAACTGAGTGTATGGTTAACCAAATGGCAAATGCAATTCCATTTAACTTCATTGAGGCAAAACCCCATAGATTCACATATATACTGACAGAGTCTGAGTACTCTTGTCATTAGGAAAAAGAAGTTGGGGTCATTAATAGTGGAAAGCCCAATAAAAATGTTAATTCGGTGTAAGATGTCTATGAAAAATGTAGATTCCATGTTAGAAATCATTAGAGAAGGGCATGGAAATAGAAGTGCCAATATTGCAATGTTTTTGTACAACTCTACAGTGTGCCGACATTTGGAATACTGTATACATTTCTGATTACCCCATCCGTTAAAAGACATAACAAAGCAGAGACTTATGCTCCTTTTTCAATCCTCACACACATACTCAAGACAATTAGAAACACTTCCCATTTTGAGGGATTCAAGGAAGCCAAAATGGCTAAACTTATGGCATGGCACTTATCTTCTGCTAAAATCATGAAGCTTTTTAATAACTCTTTATTTCAAAGAACATTCCTATCATTATTTGTTACAGTCCCTGCTGTTAACCTAACAGTTCTGTTTGGAAGCAAGACAAACTCCTCAAATTAAGGTTCTGGTTTTTCAAGCTCAGGGGATGCAGAAGATATGCAGAGCCATATAAATTTGTGAATTAAAATAATTGTTAATTAAAACAATGTGACTGGGTTTGTGAGAGGACATATTTTTAACTGCAGTTGTGGAACAGTGAGGCACAGAGAAACTAAGAGTCTGGGAGTCAGTGATTGTCTTTGGCTGTTATTGAAAGTGAAAACAAGCACTTTAGCCTTTGTATCACTTTGGATTCTCAAGTACATAGAAGGCCCCTGAAGACAGAGCAAGCTGTCCATTACATTTTTATGTGTGAATAGTTCATTATAAGTATTCTGAAGGACAAGTGTAGAGTTAAACTGCCTTTCCTGTCTCCTGAACTACACTCTCGTTGCTACCTTCTATGCAGATAAAAGATACAGAAGCATTTTATAGAACAGCCTGAGAAAGTCTCAAAAATGTGGAGGAGGTCGAGAGAAAAGTGAGGACAGCATAAAATACATATAGAAATCTTTCCTTTTCTGATAGACAACTAACATTGGCAGAGATGTTCTTCTAGATATTATGAACTATCTCAGTCATCCAGCTGCAGACTCTTATTTCATTAATTTTAAAAATGGCTGCCAGACTGAACTCTCCTGAATTTATATCTCATGAAACATATGGTAAATCAGGCTAAGAATCAAAACAAAAATGTGCTCCCAATCTTGCTTTAGCAATTCAGAAAATGGATTGCTTTACCTCTAGCTATTTTGGGAATTGTCTGCTTCATCTCTGAGCCAAACAAAGTTCTCTTCAGAATTTCTAGGCTTTGTATGTCTCCCTACCAAATGACAGGGGAGAAATAAACCACTTTTTAAAGTTTTTTACTGAAATTTTAAATAGATTGATACTATTTGAAGGGTTTCCACTTTTTTTCCCTCAAAACATGAGTTACACAATTATTTCTGAAAAATGTACGGTGGCATTTGCAAATGTGACTTCTCATTCTGAGGAGATGATGCTTGCCAAACTTTGGGAAAGTAAAAATTATACTCCCTAGCCTACCTGGAATGAAGATTCAAACTTTATTATGGCAGTGTTCAATGTTGCTACATATTAGAAAGTTATTCTTGGCTCAAACCCACAAAAATATTTTTTCCTACTCCAGGAAGCTCAGAATTTGGGACACATCCAAAAGATGGATATAAACCTCTATCTTTTCCCCCTTCTTGAGGTAGGCTGCAATCATAGGCAGAAACACCCTACTTATGACATGGGATTCCACTGCAAAATTTTAGTGCAAGTCCCAAATATCCATTCTCAGCAATACAGCTGTATGAAATTGGGCTGTAGAGAATTTGTATCTAATTTTGGTAACATTTTCCTGGTGATGTGGTCTGGTTCATAATCTCAGCCTGTGCAAAATATTATTGATATTACAAAATAATTGGTTCACTCTTACTGTGCTCATTGAAACTTTCTATTAAATAAAACACATAACAGGAATTTTATTCAAAATTAAATGTTCCAGATAGGCCTATGTGTGATCCAGAATAATGAGGGGATGTAAAAGAAATGATGAATAAAATTTTTTTAAAGCCAATTTATAGCATAATGTGTCAATAAAACAAGTACTTTAGCATGACTTCTAATTTTATTGCCATATATTACTTCTTTCACTATCAAAGTTTCTATGGAAGTCCTTTATTATTTACAGAGCAAACAGACCAATATGGCACTCAAAGGCTTAGACTTTGCTCTGGGTTTTATTTTAAGCTGGCTGCAAGATTTGAGCCAAACCAGAGCAAAATTCTGCTGATTAAAGATCCTGCTTCTTTGTTGATTCATATCCAAAACTGTATCATTATCTGTTTATTAAACATCTTTGAAACTCAGATAAAGAGGAAAAAACAGAGGATGATGGCCAGCTATAATGTATTTGAATACCCCATGACATTTAGCCTGTTATAATTGCTCTCTTTTCTAGTTCATTTCTAGTTCTGGTACACTGCAGCTCAAACAGCTTCAGATTTTATCACAGAATTCCTACTCAGAGCCTCTTTTAGTTACTTGAATGGTTTGTCCCATTCTGAATTCAGCTATGTGGAAGATCTCACAAGAAGTGACAAACAGGGTAGCCCAGATGACAGCAAGAAGACACCTCATATTTGATATATGAACAACACCAAAACTGCACTCACAGCATTGGTTTTTGATGCACCACTTTGGGGTAAAAACCCAGCTGCTGACCAAAAAAAAGACCAAAACATTCTTTTTCAGAACAAAAATGCCTGGAGAGTTCTCTAAAACTTAGAAATCAGCTTTAAAATCACAGTGGACACAAATTTACAAGACCTATATATCAAACTGGATAATCTCTGTTTTCCTGTTGGGATTTCAGATGGCCATATCATCCTTTACTGTGATTTTCAATTTGACCATGATATGATTAAATATATGCAAGGATTTGAGTAATATTCTCCACTGCAAAAGATGGAAAAATATGAAATTCTAGCCCCAAACAATATAATTTTAATTGTAGCAGTAATTGCCAATGCACTTATTTGCTATTGACCCCAGAGTAGTTCCAATGCTACATTCCAATGACTTCACCTAATCTCCACCTATTATTTATTCATCTGTCAAATTTTTATAACCGCCCATCTCACAAGAAATGACTTTGGGGGCACACAATAATGATAATGCCAAAATATCTAGTGCTTCTTAATAACTGTGTAGCAAGCTACAATTTTGTAAAATGTACTGCAACATGTGCAGTTATTTGTGCAACACAATTGTTTCAAACTACCATCAGCAATCAGTGGTATCCAAATCTATTTTCATCTGTGGTACTTTACTGAATGGCTTGGACCAGTAATTCTCTTGGTCCATATTACTTCACCGAATTATTGGAGAGAAAAAAACATGAGGAAGAGAATACTATAAATATTATTTGAGTGCAGCATATAAATCTATTAAGTAAAAATAATAAATGAACCAACAATTTTGGAAATAGATCAAATTTCTTATCTGTGCCAAAGAGTGGTCAATGTAACAAGATGCTTTTCTTCTGAAAATTTGCTTTCTGTCTTACGCAATTCCCTTTTAATAAATTCTTTTGTATCTTCTAACCTCTGATAATTCTTGCTCTGAATCTTGTCAAAGAAGATTGAGAATTTGATTGTATTGTGGGAACAATAGTTACATATTATAGTCTCCTTTTTATTGTAGTTTTATAATCATGTTTCTTCTACTTTCTTGTCTTATGCTTTGTTCTTTTTTCTCTTTCCTGTCTGCCTCTTTTATCTGCATCCTGCTCACTGAATCTGGGGCCTCTTCATTCCCCTGGATGGATCACCTCTGGACAGGGAAGGCCGCATGGTGGTGCTATCACTTGTTTTGGGGCTCTCAGAACAGGACGACTTTGCCAATATACCTGATCTACAAACTACTGGGAACCAGCAGAACCAGAATTCTCAGGGGGACAAGAGGTATGAGTAGGAGACAGAGGCTTTCAGCCGCAAGAACCAACAAGAGGAAAGAGAGCCTTCCATCCTAGCTCAACGAAAGAATGGAAGGCTGGTTCTGGAAATAGAAATTCTCAACTGAGCCACTCTAAGACCATCCTGCTGGCATCCTTGTTCCCCTGCTGGTTGCTGAGTTTCTCTAGGAAAATCACTGGAATCTCAAGGCTATTCCTGCCCACCCATGTATATTTGCATTATTAACTCACATAAATCCTAATACATTTCTTCAATTTCATATAGTCCTTTCACTTATATCCCTGAAAATATATGAACACAGAATATATGTCCCACTACAAACATTTCTCTATCTCTCTCACTAGCACACACACACAAAACTGAAGAAGAAAAGAAAATCTCAGTTCCTGGGTTTAAGACTAGCCTTCAGACAAATCCATTTCATGTGAGGATTGCATGAAAATTCAGAAGTAAAGTGGAATTCTGTGTATCCTTGACTGAAAACTACATTTCTACTGAATGTTCTAGGAATTGCTTACAAATATATTTATAAAAATAAATGGAACAGTATTTTTTGTTTATTACTTACAAAGATGTAACTAAAAGGACGTGAGTTGATTTTACTTCATAAAATTAGTTTAAAGTCAGCAGGTTTATTGTAAAAATAGAGAGGATATAATATTCAAATGCCATAAATGTCTGAAAAAGAACAATGGGTTTGAAGAATAAAGAGATAAGCTGATATTTATTGCCTGTCAATAGCCATGACCTTATTATAATCAGAATGAAATTTCTTGAAAATGAACCTAGATTTTAAGGGAACAGGAAGTTTTCCTCAGCCATAATGCTGAGAATTCTTGGTGGAGAATTCTCAGTAACTTGCCCAACTAAAATATCCTATTTACAGATGTGGCAAAGACAATGTTTTTTTTTAAAGATAGACTTACTGGAGTAAACTATAGAGGAATGTAGACCATCTTCATAATGAATTACTATTATAATGAAGCCCATTAGATAGATTAAATTCTAGCCCCAAATTGAGGTTATTTATACAACATTGTCATAGTTAGAACCACCTTTATTTGGCTCTTGGATGACCTAAAATAAACTACTTAGTAGTAAACATATTGCTACTCCATGATAAGCTATAAATAGTCTCTCGTTATTTTTCCTTTTCCCTACCTTTCGCTCAGTCAGTTAAAGAGATTTACTAAGGGATAGTTGTTTAACTCATAGAAGGAGCTAAACAATAGGGAGTCCAAGATAGAGCTAAACAATAGGGAGTCCAAGATAGAGCTAAACAATAGGGAGTCCAAGAAGAACTGCCTAGCTAGAGGCAGAGCCCTCAATAGTTCTCACATGAGTGTGAAATGGTGTGAAGGAGCAGATTTCACAAAATCAGTGAATTAATTTATTGGCATCATTTCTCACCTACCAGCTATTTTTAACTGTGTTGAAGCACTGTTTCACTAAATATTTTCCCACTTCCTATTTGATAGTCCAGGTGCATGCTTCACATGGCTTTTTTCAATGTATAATATAAATAGTAGTAGGTAAACAATCTCTCAAATCATTGCAGTACTCTTGGAGAGGAAATAACCTGCATTGGCTCATATTCGTTCCATTATGCATCTCTACTTGATAAGCTTAACTTACTAAATGTATCCTTTGTTGTGCAATTAATAAGCAATAACCAATGAAGGAAATATTTCTAGAACTGGTTATGAAGACCAGTGCCAGTTTAATAACATCGGCTTGTGCAAGACATTCTAAGTTTAGAAGTGTTAATAATTTACTTAATTATAGAACCTTGGGCCTGCATTCATTCACAAATCACATTTGTGTATTTTTTGTATTTATGAAACAAAGCAAAAAGAAAGCTAGTGCAGTGGGCCCTAATCAGATCAGGAAAGTGAGGAGAAGATACCATCTTCTCCAACCTTTCTCTTATTGTTTGATGAAAAGTCTTCTTTTTTGAAGTTGAAGGGAAGCTGATACTTACGTTCATAACAGCATACCTTTTAGACAAACAGCAACTTCAGAAGGCCAGTTTTCCTTTAAGAAAAGAAGGCCCTTCTATTCACCGCATAATCGATCAGGTATCTCTGCAAGTCCATATTTTAATATTTATTATTTTTTTAAAACTCAAAATTTTATTTATGAAATAATACCTTCACCATTTATTTAATTATTTATTTGTTACTATTATTTAAGCAAATACTCAACAGTAAAAAAAATCAGTAAAAGATCACACAATAAAGTAAAATGTTTTTAAAAAACCACAATGCAAAGTAGCAGCATAGACCTAGACCCATTTAATGATTTCTATATCATTGTGTAATTTGAAAACTGGTGTATAGATGGCTAATAGGTAAAGTCATCTATCCTGCCATAATTATGGGTTAAATGCTGAGATATTTTCCACTAATATGGAATGCTTAGATATGTTCCACTAATAACAGTTGCTTCACTGTATTCCTGTTTACACACTTTGTATTTGTGTGAATTCATCTTTAGCAGGAACAGGAATACTTAATATCAGGCAGGTACAATAGATTTTTTATGCCTTGGTAGGATCTTGCATAATCTATATCTTTAAAAAAGCAAAGCCATACCCTGACATACCTTAGGGGCTTCAGATATTTTTAAGCAAATCCCATACAATGGGAAAGCAAATTTCGTACAATCAGTTATCTGAATCAAAAATCATTTGGTTACTCCTTTCCTTTGACCTTGGTTTCCTGTTAGATCTTTTCATAACTAGTACCGTATATGCAATAAACCTGCTGGGCTGGCCAAACATTACTCAGCCCACATCATCCTGAGAATACCCTCAGCAATGATCAAAATTAGGCCATGCTAATTATATCAGTCCTTTACCCAAGTCCCCCTTCCCTCTAGATATTAATTCGTAGAAGAGACGGATGTAATTGGCAAATTGCAGCCTTCTGCAATGGAGCCCTTGTGGAGTGGACAAATATTACCGGCCACGATAATATTGGAATGGGATACCAGCTTCAAACCCTCTGTTCTCTTTCTTGCCTGTTTTGTGGAAACATGTCTCTCTACTTGTTCCCTTTCCAGCTGTGTTCAGTCTGTCCTTTGCTTCCCTACACACACCATGCTGCTTTCACTCCTCTGTGCTCCTTCCCCTGCAACTCCTTCCACTTTTCTGCCTTGCATCCCTTCCTCTCCTGTATCTGCTTGGCCCTTGGAATGCTGATCTTGCCCGGTGGTTGCAACAAGCCTTGTGATGCAGACCTGGGGGGTGGGGACAGGAGGGGTTGCCTGCTGGGAGGGTTCTGGTTGCACTCCAGCCACATCTGACTTCAGCCTCTCCCCACTGATCTTGTTTGAAGTGAGCCTATGAATTTCTCATGCCTTCTCTCTCTCTCTCTCTCTCTCTCTCTCTCTCTCTCACCACCCCCTCTCTATAATAGCTCCTTCTGGCACTTTCTCTTTTTCTTTCTAGTCTTTCTACTGTTGCTGCCTGATCTTTCCTCCATTGTCAGCTTTGGCAACTCCAGTCCAGTGCCTTGTCCTGTGGGTGTGCTGTTTCTCCCTTACTAATGTTTGTGAGTGAGTGAGTGTATGTGTGAGTGTTTGTTCCTCTGTCTTACCCACTTCTTTCACTCTATTTCTGTTCTATCAGGGGGCAGATCCTGCAATAGAAGACCTTCTTCCTTTTTCGTCTTTTTGTGTCTCTTTGCTTTTCTTGTGACTGCAGCATTCATGAACTCCCAGACAGCTTTGCAGCTGATTCAGTAGAGTGCGGTTGCAAAAATAACTTTGGATTTGTCATAACTTCTAACAACTGAACTCATGCATATGCTTACACTTTCTCTAATATTACACACACCCGTACACACACTTATTTTTAACCTTTTTTTTTTCTTCAGCTATTTCAGTCTCTTTTATCTGTGTGTGCATGTGCTAGTCTCTATTCCAGGTATACACCAGCAGCATGTCTAGTTCTTTGCATGTGTCCAGTCTGTCTCGGAGTATAACTTTTCTATCTGAAATTTCCTACAGCTTGGTCTGTCCTTCTGCATATGTCTAACAATCTTGAACCTGCCTCTGTATATTATTTGTCTATTGCTCTATTTCTTGATAGCAGTATTTTTGATTCTGGAAAGATGAGTGTGTGAGAGATATATGTCTGCATGTTTGGATACCTACAGATGTGCATGTGATAAGCCATTGCAACAGTTCATTGGTGCATCTGACACTTCGTTTTACATCAAAAGAGATTCATATCTCATTGTGGTCTTGGAAGTTTTCTCCCTTAGCATCTTTCTGATATTATTTGTCTGTCATCAAACACTTTGTCTATATACGTTTCTTCGGTTTCTATTTGTGTATCTTATTGACAACTTCAGTGAGTTTCTTCTGCTGACAAGATTTAAGCCTGGTGTTGTGGTTGAAAACTGTTGGCTTTAGGCTTACTGCTCTACAAGCCCTTCTCCACATTGGGAGACCTGCTCTTTTTGGAGCTCCTTGCATAACACACCAGAAAAGCCCCCAGCATGTATACCTAGGACTGCAGCTCAGGAATAGAGCTGCATGCATGGCTTCTATGTTGGAAGGCCCCACTAGGAAGTGGTGGGAAAAGCTCTGCCAGAGATTTGCAACACATCAGAGCAAATACATTCGGCTTAGATGGAAAAAATAACCCCATCATCCTCAAGGCATTCATATGTTCTGATGATTTTTAAAGAATTTTGCCCTGAATGGACAGACAAAGTCTACCACCCCAGGCCATTCTTGGGCACATTCAGCCCTGTGGGTAGTTATTTCTTGATTATGCTAGATATATTTATTTGTCACATGCTAGAGTAATAAAGGCCATTCCTTTTCAAAACTCTGCTTCTGATGTTTTTAATTATCAACTGTGACTTCAGAAATTGAAAGTGGCATTCCTATTTTCCTCCCAGCAACAGTCACTAGGCTTTGTGATGGGTGACCTTTTATGCCTGGGTTAACATTCAGGAGCCAGCGCTTCCCATACCACTATAGGAATAGACTGGTTCTGGCAAACAACACTGAGGTATTTCTTTAACATTTTGCTCCTTCCAATCATGGGGGCTAGTGAAGAGAAATACTACCATTCTGTGATGCACTTTCCCTGTCTCTGAGGAAATATATGGAGCATCACAAATGATATACAGTAATAACCATGAATTATGGGAGTGCTATAAATATTTTAAATATATAAAACTCTTCCATAAAATCCACACAAGGGGCCTCAAAAGAGCAGGTTTCTGGCCAAGTAATACATACTGCAGGTCCCTCCAAATGAAAATTTAACACTTCAAACAAAGGATATCTACCCTAGATTTGTTCAGTGTTCAATATTTTCCTCACACTCAGAAAAATTGGAGTGGAAGAAGGCAGGTTTTCTAGCTTTCTACCTTTAAATGTAAAATGTATTTAAACTCGATGAATATTATTTGTTCAACTTGGCACTAGATACTGCATTTGTTCTTCAACTTACCCAAAAAAGGTGTTGCATAAATTCTCTTCCATATCTTTGTATATCATATGTTGATCTCGATATGTCTTTGTTAAATGTCCAGCTTCTGGAAATTGTTACCAGCTGTCTCATTCTGCATCCATTGTCCCAAACAGTTTTTCAGACAATAAGATATTTATATTTGTTTCTTTCTTTATTTATCATTTAT
>JAEANM010024146.1:0-11213 GCA_017656035.1 Myanophis thanlyinensis
ATAAATAAATAAATAAATATAGCAGAAGCACTAACAGGACAAGAATCACATTTTCCTAATGACAAAATTAAAATCCATGTGCAACAGGAACATTTCAAAAGAGAGGTTCTAGCCCGAAAAGAAAAATAGGAAATGTACTTCGGGACGGATCAAGTATGTATACTTCTGTGGCAACTCTCAGTCATCCAGATCATGGTTGTCCCAAAGATGCTTTTTCAAATGGCAACTGGGTTTTCTTGGTTTTTGCTTGAAGACGTTTTGCTTCTCATCCAAGAAGCTTCTTTAGTTAACTGAATAAGCTTTTTGGATGAGAAGTGAAACGTCTTCAAGCAAAAACAAGGGAAGTCCAGTTGCCTTTTGAAAAGGGACCTTTGGGATGCTCAAGTAAATGTTAACTTTTTATTCACCAAACTTTTATACTATATTCCAACTTTACCTTAATTATAGACGTTATAAAGCAGACTAGTTTTATGAATGGAATAATGTTTTATTCAGGAATATACCGAAGGCACAAAACAGAATTAAAAAAAATAGAAAATAAGAGATTCAGCATTACCTCATTCATCTCTTCTATATTGGTAATCATGACAATGATTGGAGAATGCTCCTGCCATACCATTCTCCAGAAATCACTGACAGTATTAACTATGGGTCCCTGAGTAGCAATGTACACCTTTTCTTCTCCTCTATAGCCCTAGCAAAAAAAAAACAATAAAAAACCAACAACGTTCATGAGTGCTGAAATGTACGTATACCTTAGTCCTTCAGTTGTCATTCAGAAGCTGTTTAGTAAATTAGAAAGAACCATTCTCACACTCATGCTTCACATGAAGTGAAACAAATAAGCACAAGCAGCATAACTCTGATTTATACAAAAACCAATGGTTCCTATGGCAATAGGAGCAATTATGCTATGTAAGATGTATAGTCAAGCCAAAATTCGGTAGGGCTACATCTGGCATCCCATTTTTGGGCCTTATTGGATGGCGGCAAAAAGCCTGCCATTCACTAACAGAGATTGCTAGCAAGTCACACTTTAAATCACTGCATATATATTTTACAATGTTGAGGTTTGAATCTGTGTCTCTGTCAGCATGCTGGAAGGACTGAAATGACTGTGGAATTCTGCCACTACTGAAAAATAATTGAGGCCCAACAAAACCACTTATATAGAACAAATTCTCTGGAACTGCCAGTCTTACCCTGATGTAATTAGCATTAATGTAAGAGCTAAGGGGATCATCTTGATCATCTGAGGTAAGGCACACTCTGCTGTGAGGATCTGGAAAATGGAAAGCAACAATGATGAGTTATAGATTGGAAGGAACAAAAAAAAAAAGATTTTCTCTCTCTCAGCATGAATTGTACAAAAATATTGCACAACAGACCCTCAATCTGAAATTCTGGGAACTGGCCAAAGGTTTGATTTGAAGAAACACAAGATGGTTTTAGCTGAAGATCTACCTAATTCAGAATTCTGCTTCCCACAGTGACAATCCAGATGTCCTGGAGATAGCATTCATTGTTTTTGATCACCCACAGCCAATATTCAGTGGGATAGAACCCTAGGGCAGTATTTAGATGCTATTACTGGTACCCATTAAGCGTTTTAACATCCCTTTCTAATTCCCTTCGGAATCCATATTAGTCAATACTTTTAGCACGTTTTGTGGCAGTGAACAGAACAATAGCAATGCTGAAGAAGCAGGGTGCTATAGTACCTTTTACAATTCAGCTTTCTTATTGTGGAACTGATCATTATTAACTTTGCATGTAGCCTGGTCTAAATGCCAGTGCAAGGGCAGATATCGCCTATAATTTTATAGGATTTAATGTTGCGCTGCTTTTGAGCAGTAACTTTTTTCCCTGAAAATTCTGAAATCAACCATTTTCATATGGTTGGGGTGGAATTTTTGAGACAAAAGACTTAAAAGAAATTACCCACAACAAATCTGTAAATCTGAAAAAGAAATACAGTATACATTAGCTGAATTAAAGACTATTATCATTTCTTTCGCTAACTGCAATTAACTATAGTGTTGCAAGCAACTAACTGATCATTAAGTTAAGTGCCTATTTATCTTTCAGTTCTAGCTGGAATGAACATCTATTTTTGAAAACTTTAAATATTTTATTTTCAGAACAATGTATTCTGTTTTGTGGGCAACTTTTCTAATTGAAAACTGTTCAAAACCATTTTTTAAAGAATAATTGCAATTATAAAGTGTTAAGAAAGACTGAATGTTTCAGTGCACAGATATATTTCAAATAGAAGAAAAACACATCTCAGGACGCATTTTAAACAGTTGATATAAGTTTTTAGTCCATCTCATCAAAACAATCAGAAAAATTATTGAGACCAGACAAATAGTAAATACAAACATCAAACATAATAACATTTTTCTTATCAGGAAACATAATGCAGTCCAACACAATAACCTTGGATCCCCCAAACCAGAAATTAGAACAATTGGTCAAAATGGTATGAAATAGTAAAATCTCAGAAGATTTTGATCAATTTATCTCTCAAGTTCTGATAGATACTGAAATCACTCAAATCCAATTTATGAGATTCACAGTTACTGCCTAGGAATATCATAGGCACAAGTAATCCTTGATTTACAGCAGTTCATTTTGTGACTGTTCAAAGTTAAAATGGCACTGACTTATGACCATTTTTCACTCTTACAACCATTGCAGCAACCCCATGGGCACATGATCAAAATCCAGATGCTTGGCAAATGACTCATATTTATGACAGTTGCAGTGTCCCAGAGTCATGTGATCACCTTTTGCAACCTTCTGACCAGCAAAGTCAATGGGGAAGCCAGATTCATTTAACAACCACAGTGATTCATTTAACAACTGTGGCAAGAAAGGTGGTAAAATGGGGCAAAATTAACTTAACTATCTTGCTTAGGAACAGAAATTTTGGGCTCAAGTGTTATCATAAATTGAGGACTACTTGTACTGCACTGCTGATCTTAATCCATATTCTTTGTGGGAATTTGGTGAACAACTCCAAAATGCTTCTGTAACTCAGTGGCCTTTCCTGACATTCGGAAATAGTCATCACAACCCACAAGTCACCACTACGGCAAATCCCATCAATTTTAAAACTATTTGTAAGTTCACAAACATATAAATTAACACTTAGTTCAAAATGCTTCTGTACTAAAAATGGATTTCTATGTACTTACTTGGGAGAATTGTTTTGTAGCGATTCTTTCGGACTAAACCTGGAATGTCATATTCCTTTGGATCAATGAAGTTCATTGGAATTTCCTGTTGAAAGACACCATAGAGATTAATAAATATTTATTACATTCTGAACAAGAATTATTGGTAGCAAGAAATTTACCCCAAGACGAAATATTACAATCCTAATAGCATTTCACTTTAAAAATGAAAGTGATTTTTAAAAAAAAGAATATTGTAATACTTGTGAAAACTCATTCAATCCAGATTCAAAACCGATGAACTGGAGAATTTGAATATTAAAGTAAATGTGATGGGGCTGTGTGATATATTTAAAACCCTTTTATTTTACTTTAATATGAAAGGGATTAAACTATAATATTGTGTTTTTTTAGATTTATATTCTATTTTTTTCCAGGAAGAGAAGGCATTTTATATTGGAGCTTTCCCTTTTCTTTATTAAAATATTCCTGTGCATTGAGACAGAAAGGATTTTTATGGCTGAGCTTTTTTATGAACCTGAATCTAATAGTTGTTGTGCTAATATTTTTCCTACTGTCACTTTTTAATAACTTAGTTGATCACTGGATAACCTTGTAACAGCTCAAAATATAGTTACTCCTCTGCTAAACAATAAAAAAATCCTCTTCTACTTCTGGCTTATCAAATAAATCTATGTTAATTTTATGCGCTTCATTATTCAAGACCAAGGGGAATGCAAGTTATTAAAAGCACCACTATACAAATAGTAGCAAAACGAATGAATTTAATTTATTTTAATTACTGTATGATGTTTATAAATGACTGTGTGTTTTTTGATGATGCAGAAGTCCCATCTGATGATAATACAAGTAAGACTGGAAAGCAATGTTGAAGCCATTACTAAAAGGAAGAAACCTGCAACATTTCATAAAAAGAGGTGCAATAATACGTAGATTTTTTGTGTGTGCAATGGATCAGATCTAAGTTAAATTAGTCAATACAGTGAGATTAAGCAAAGGAAATTACATTACCAGAAAATGTTCCCCGTATTCAGCCATTTTTTTCTACACTTCAAATTATATTTCCATTCTTTCAGAACTTACTATATGTCCCTACTCTCCAATAAATAAATAAAATCTGGTTCTGTATGCTCTAGCCCTAGGGCAATTATGGCTCCTTCATGACTCGTGGACTTCAACTCCCAGATTTCCTAAGTCAGCCATGCTGGCTCAGGAATTCTGGGAGTTGAAGTCCACGAGTCATGAAGGAGTCATAATTGCCCACCCCTGCCTATGCTGATGTACTAAATGGGTTTCTTTTTGTTGTATGAGATATAGAAAAAATGTTTGCTTTTGCTTCTTTTCAAAGCTGTTCTGCCTTACTAAGATCATGTCTCCTAAATCTGTTCATATTTCCTCCCTATTCAACCATATGGGATATATTTGAAACTTTCAAAATGCAGAGATTGATTTAAACAGCAAGTTAAGTGTATCTGCTGAATGTTGTCCTAAAGGGAAAGTTGTTTCCAGAAATCTATACATGAAATGAGCAGGTGAGGAGGTGTCGAGCCATCCTTGAAACATTTCCAAATCTAAATCCAGGGCACCAAAAACATTTTTTCTTTTCTTCCAACTAGATATTCCCCAGAACTTAATGGATTTATTTAAAAAAAAAATTTTTTTTGCTTTAAGTTATTGCAGTTGATTTCACTGAATATTATACTTTTCTTCAGTTCATTGTGAGAACTGATGTGCTCCAGGATGGGCAATGCTACTACAAACTCTTATTTTGGAAATGGGGGCACCAAAATACTTACAAAAAATTCTGCCTGGAGAACGAAAGAATCTAAAGCTTTCTGGTGCAGTTCCTCTTCTGTGAGAATTTTTGACGCTGTCTGGAGGTATTCTTTAGCTGACTCATCCCTGGGAGACATGATATAGCCAAACCCTTGTTCAGTACAGCCAGGAGTACACATGTCCAACGTGAGCGAAACATTTGAACCTCGCCTGGATATATAGAGGTAACTGTTAATGGTTATGAAACAAATCAGCATGAATCACTCACTTCCCTTACTTGTATTATATTCACCCTGATATTCACCATCTGGATAACATGAAAAATCCAAGATATATCTTCTATACCTCTTTTCAGTCTTCTGGACGTATTGTATTACATTTCCCTTCACATGCTGTACTTCCAGTGAATAAACTATGACCAGGTTAACTGGGACCTTCAGTCAAATAGTTCTAGCAATCACCAAAAACTATACAGGTTGTTAGGAATGTAAAACTAACAAGTGTTGGGTAGACAATATATAAACCAGGATTGTTATTTTAAGGTTTATTACTTTATCTTTAAGTGTACTATAGCTTTAAGGAAAATGTGATGGCTACTGATTCCTCAAGCAGCAATAAGGAGCCAGAATCACTTGTGATTGTGAGTTACTGGATGAGGATTGTTGGTTACTGAATGCAGGGAGTTTGTCACTGAAGAAGAGCCTTGTGTTTACCAGCTTGTATACTGTGAGTTGCTGCTATTTGCAATCTCTGTATATTTGTTAATGGACTTTGAGACCCTGAACTGAACTGTTTGATGACTGATTGACTTGACTGTGTATGAATTCGGACTGACTGATGGACATTGCTAAACCTCTATTTCCATTAAAGTAAAAATCTATTTTCCTATTCAGTGTATCTGTATATTGATTTGTGTATTTTACACCACTCTCACAACATTCCGCTGTGTACTCGTTCTCCAAACGGAGGACCATCCTTAACACAGGTATCCCTCAGTTAATGACCCTAATTGGGAATGGCAACTCCATCTGGAGCAACATGCTCCTAAAGTGAGAAACTGTGTGACCCCACTGGCTTACAACAACCAGTTCTGGTTGCAGTTAAGTGACTCACATGCAGTTGTTAAGCACAAGTCGTGACTCTGATTTGTGACTTTCTGACAATTTCCTCCCTGATTCTGCTTGTTGGAAGCCAGCAGTGAAGGTAGAAAATGGTGATCATGTGACTTTGGGTTATAATTGTGCATCAGTTGCCAAATACCCAAATTGTGATTATGTGTCTGTGGGGACACTATGATGGCTGCAATTTCAAGGATTGGTTTCCTTGTTCACTGCTGTCATAACTTTGAACAGTCAGTGAACAAATGATCACTATGCAAGGACTACTATTATCCTTCTGAGTGTAGAATGTTGAGATTGGAGTTTGATGCTACTTAGAAAAACAATCTAGCTAAAACAAATATTTCAATTTAATAAATGCAGGAGATTAACCTAACACTATATTGGCTAGAAAATATTGGAATGTTGATTCATGCTCCAGGAAGACAGGTCAGAGAAAGCCTATTTATTTATTAGAAGAATAACAGACAATATAATAATTTTTGTCCCTTATCTCAAAATTTGTCAAAAGATCCACAAGAAGAATGACCTTTTCTCCCTTTTCTAGATTTTTTTGAGCTGATTTGCCTTGAAGGTCAGAGATATAGAGACCTAGAAGAGGATAACCCACCCTATCTAAGGCTTTTTTCAGATCATCCATCTCAGCAAGAGAAAAGAGGCATGACTATGCGTTGCTTTTTCCAAGGCATTCCCACAAAGATAATTGTTTGTAGTAGTACAGGAATGACTATAATATCTGAGAAAGCTGATGTGAGGATAGGGTTAAATAATCCTTTCAAATGATAAATTCTTGCTTTCAAAGCTATCTTTTATTGCCACCAATTATCAAAACAAATCAAAAACTGAAGGAAAGGCATCAGTGGCAAATGAACTCTATGAATAACAAATGGATCCTTTTCTTCCAAGACAGACTTGTTCAACAGCCAAAAAATTCAACACTTTAACAAGATTAATACCATTTGAGAAATCTGTAAGAGTTTTATAGAGTATATTCAGAAATATTAATTGGAAATTAATTACTGAGCTGATGAGGGGAGTTGCTTATTTTTGAAAGTAAATAAGTTTATTTGGTCCAAATTAAGTTGATTGTTCATAATGGCTAAGCTTCCTGTGATCAGCTGACTGCATTTCTTCACATGCTGCCTTACCTTTCCTGCAGCCCTACAGATTTAACTGTAAGAGTTGCTGGATCTGTTTCTGCTTTTATATCCATCACACAGTCAAAAACTGGTGACTCTGGTACAGGATCTAAATCAAGGAAGTCATCATCATTTTTGTCTTCCGTCCATTCAGAATAAGTGAACGATGGTTGACGGCTTACAGACTGTCGCCTGTCCTCTTGGAGGGGAAATGGGGGATCTGGAGGAGCTTTCACAAGACGCCAAACCTATGGGAAAATAAACTGTATTTAATGCTGTCTAGAGAGAAAACCTATGGGTTCTGCTGAAGAGAACAGACAGAGAAGACGAAAATGCCACGCAGCACCTCTATAGTCACAAGAGAATGGTCTATTATAATTTTGCACTCAGGGTGGAAAGCTTTATGTCTAGTGGTTTTCTCAGCAGAATTACCCCTGAATACAGTGGAAAGCTTGGAAAATGTGCAGAGAAGCTTACATGTATTTTACATAGTGATCCACTATCATGAGATGCACAACCACCACATGTTCATTACCAGGAACCGTTCTTAGATTCTGAAAACAACTTTCCTCTCAATGACAGAGATGAAGGCTTCTTGAACGAGGGCTTCCTGTTGACTTATTCCATTTTTAAAAATCTCTGATAATCTCTGTTTTTGTATTATTTCAAAAATCTGCAAAGACCAATAGGACCAAAAAGGAACAAAGGGCTAAAGTAATCTGTGCATAAGCATCTTTGCAAGAAATGTAGCATTCAGATAACTTCTAATTCCATCAATAATTATTCTGTTTCCACCCAAAACCTGGCATTAGGAACAAGGAATAATTAATTAGGAAAAATTAATCAATAAGGAAAAGGATAAGATAGGTAGACTCTGGGGTATCCAATTTTAGAGGTGTGCATTAACCCTCTTTTTCAGTGAATCCATGGTTCGCAGCTGATTTTTCCTCACAGTTCAGCTACCCACTGGGTAGAGGAAATTATGTCCTATGTCCTACTTCTTTTTCTCTATTTATATAAAATCACTGAATTAAAAATATATGTACTACTGTACTCTTAGTTTAATGTGGAGAAGAGGGAAACAGTTATTTCCTAGCCATTGGTTTGTTCTGATTTTATTATCAACTTTTTTCTCTTTGTAGGCATCTGTTTGTATGCAGTTTTTTTAACCTTACCTTTGGAACTTTAGACAGCAATATAAAGTAATCTAGACAAATTAAACTAATCAGTTGACCCCACCGACCCCTGTGTTTCCTGGTCCTTCTTCTCCTATCTCTTCATTCTTATTATTGTACTTTCCTAATTAATTCATATTGTTTCGTTGCTTTGCTACTGTTACATTTTCATTTATTATTTTTTCTGTTTTACTGTTGTTAGCTGCCCAAGTACCCCATGGCGAGATGAGCAGCAAATAATTTTAACAAATAAAATAAAAAATAAAAAAATAAATTCTGTAGTTGGCTTAACATTTAGCATTCCTGAAACTCATGTGGTAATTTTGGTCATACATACTTAAGCAAAATCCCCTTGCACTTGATGGAACATATTTTGACAATGCTGTCAATCTAGTTTCAATCAGTAGCTTCCTTGAATTCATTTTATGTAGTTAGTCATGGTGAACCTGGTAGGGTGGAGTATGGACAGAGGAGACTGTAAGAAAGGAGGGATCAGACTTAGGAACTATATAGCCATTTCCAAAACACTGGCTTCCATACCAGATGTGATTATGTTGCAATACACCCTGGGCAATTTAAGAAAACATATTGCCTTGCATATTTTGGAACTCTCAAGAAAACCAGAGTAATGGAAGTTTTCTTACTTGAAACATAAGGGAGTTTCTTCACAAATACTGAAAATACAGAACAGTAGCGTAGGAGGAAGTTTTAATTATAAAAGATACGTTCTAAATATTCAAGATATGTCAAATCTAGGTCCTTCTCTATCAATTAGGACTAAGGAACACTTTAATTGTATAAATTAAGTTGATCTCGGTTCCTATTTAACATTTAATAACTTTGCATAGTCAAGTATTTTAAAATTGGCTGATCATATGAACTATTGAATGTAAAGACTTCAAGATATTTTGCTAATATTGGTGTACATTATAAGAACATTTCCCTGTACTTTTTATTATTTTCTGATGTTGTTAATTAAAAATTAAATAGGAAAAAAGTGTGGAATTTGATAGAAAATTGTTAGACTAATCCCACTGTTCTTATTCTGACCGTGTTTGCTCTACAATAGAGAATATCCCATTTAGAAGTGGTTTGAACCTTTTACAGTTCACTGTCATTTTAGAAGCTTGTCCTTTGCATTTTAATATGCATGATTATCCTGCTCTACAGTAGTAGCTTATTATTTGATCAAACAATAAATCTGGTGAATAAGAGCTTTGCAAAAAGCAAATGAACTGTACAGCAAAGCTAATCTTACTACCCACATCAGTCCTCTTATTGAGGGAACTAATTACCCTCTTTAGTAAATGGTTTTTTTAAAAAACACTTCTTTTTGCAAAAGTAACAGAGGGTACCTTACAAATGTCTAATTCCTAGAATCTATCAGAGAATAATGTTTATGGAAATGTATACCTACATTGCTAGGGATTACTTAAGCTTATTTTTCACCAAATGTACCAGTAGAACATTCTAAGGAAACTCAGAAATTATTCATTTATTCAGCACACTCTTCAACTGAAATTAAATGTTTCCAAGATGTCAGCTTACCAATGTTGCTACGAGTAGCAAGCCAAGGGAGAACAGAGACAGCAGGAGGTAAGACACCATAATGCCTTCATCCCTGATCAGATTCTAAGGAAGAATATAAACCAATAGTTATTTTAGGGTAGTGAAAGACCCAGAGAGGTATGCAACAAAAAATAATGTAGGAAATTGTTCTAAAAGTGGCTATGAAATTATGTAAATCATTTCAATTTTTTGACCAAACATTAACAACTCAAACTTGAAAATAAGTAATTTTTCTCACTCATTAAAATAAAACGTTTTTCCAATTCATAAAATTACAACATGCCCTTCCCTAGGTAACTAGGGGCTACTTAAATCATTCATGATGTTATGAACTGATTCAGAAAAACAATGTTATGAAACAGTGAAATTATGATCAAAAAATGGGAAGAAACCAAGGAAAAGATAAATGTCAAAAACCTGCTAGTTTCACATCTGTGATAATTAAGCACACCTTTCTTGACTTCTGAAATATATCCTCATACAGATGGGAGGTTGAACAACTAGCCTTGTGGTGCGACTGGAACTGAACACACTCAAAACCATAGAAATGGTGGTAGATTTTAGGAGAAAACCTGCCGTATTTCTACCTCTCACAATACTAGACAACACAGTATTGACAGTAGAATCCTTCAAATTTCTAGGTTCTATCATATCACCTAAAATGGACACCTAATATCAAAAAGGTCATCAAAAAAGCACCACAAAGAATGTTCTTTTTGCACCAACTCAGAAAGCTTAAACTGCCCAAGGAGCTGCTGATCCAGTTCTACAGAGGAATTATTGAGTCGGTAATCTGCACCTCTATCTGGTTTGGTTCAGCAACCCAACAAAACAGACACAGACTAGAGGATAATCAGAACTGAAGAAAAAACAATGATTACCAACCTGCCTTCCATTGAGGACCTGTATACTGAACAAGTCAAAAAGAGAGAGGCGGTATATAAATTTAATAAAATAAAAAAATAAAAAAATAAAAAAATTGTTTCAACTCCTACCCTCAAAAGACACTATAGGGCACTGCATACCAGAACAACTAGACACAAGAACAGCTTTTTCCTGAATGCCATCGCTCTGCTAAACAAATAATTCCCTCAACAGTCTATTTATTAAGTCTGCATTACTATTATTCTCATCGTTCCATCACCCCGCACACACTATCACTATAACTTGTTGCTTGTATCCTTACGATTTATATTGATTATTGTCTCCTATATGATTTGACTGCTTATTTGTACC
>JAEANM010024147.1:0-11212 GCA_017656035.1 Myanophis thanlyinensis
ACACCACAAAAATCACAAAAACATGAAAACTATTTCAGCACTTAAATCTGACTTAACCTAACCTAACCCTAAACTAAGATGCCAACATATCCTTCTTTTGTATTTGCAGAAAATATATGGTTACCTTTGAATGCTGCACAAAAGTGCTTCAAAAATATCTGTCAGCTAAAATAAGTGATTGAAACCTTTGCAAAGGCTTCTCTGTTTTTTCCTAACCATTGTTTGATGGAAGTCACCAGCAGCTAGAGAAAAAACTGATTTTGGATTATTTTTTTCATAAATACATAAAAGTAACATTTGACCTGCTTGTTTTCTCAGAAGTGCAGCAAAATGGGATTGTTTTATTTGCTTGAGATAAATGATTCAGTATCAAAGAGACCCAGACAAGTCTGATATCTGGAAATAATACCTTTGCAAGAAAAGAACAACAAATAAATTCCAATATTGCTTCAGGGGAAACATTTTACGAGAAACATAATGATACTGTTACCCATGTTAAAAACAAAAACAAAAAACCCTAGAGTTTCACTTCAGTTCATCCAGTCCTTACATTTATCCATTTCCAGAAATTAACCTCAAAAGCTCACTCTTTAGAGAAAAATATTTGAAGAATCTAACACAAGCCAATCTTTTTACACTTTATTGTTTCATATAAAACAGGATTTCCCAATCTTAGCAACTTTAAGACACACACTTCATCTTCCAGAATTTGTCAGCTGTTATGGGAGTTGCAGTCCATGCGGTTTAAAGTTGCCAAGGTTGAGAAACCCTGATCTAACATGTTATACCCAGACAGAAGACTATAACAAAGTACTTCTCCTTCCGGTTGGGAGAACTGATCCATTAACATATGGGATTTGCTCCTTCCTTTAGTAGATTTATGACTGAGTAGCAATATAAAAGGGCCAGTGCTGCCCCTTCTTCCCCATTTCATGCTCAGTCCTCGTAGTTGTCAGATGTAGCAATTGATCCTCTCTTCGAACAATGGACCACATGCAAGAGAACAAAGGTAAGTAACTTCAGAGGCGATTCCTCTCATAGGAATAAGTTTCCTAGCTTCCCATTCTGTGATATCGACACACGATTGGCACACAGAGAGGAAGTGAAAGGAAGGGGAGCCTAAATCCTGGATATAGCATTGTGCTCTTGCAAAAACCATCACACGTATGGTTATGCAGACCTGAGGGATGGAAAGAGCACGGAGGATCTCACAAGGGTTTTTTGCTTGGGACTTCCAGCACAGGCACCGGTGCAAATCGGGGTCCTGCATGGCCAATGAAGGAGAAGCAGGAGAGCAACCGTCACACGTGTGGAAACTCACATCCTGCTGTACTCTGGAGGCTATCTGCAGTATCCCAAGCCCTTCCCCACCCCATTTTGAGGGTGGCAGAGTGGTGCTGGAGATTCCCTCCGAAGGGAATTACAGCTGCTTTCCCAGCCAGGGTTGTCCATCTGCTTGGCGGAGGATGGCTGGGGGTGCTAGGAATCCCTCTAAAAAGGGGGATACCCACCACGGAATGGCTGCTGCGGCTGGTAGGCGCTGAGTGCTCTGTGCCATCCCGCTGGGTGGTGGACACACTGGAAACCCCCCCCTTTCCAGGGGGGGATTTTCCGGACCGTCGAATGCCCCATGCAGCCCTACGGGGCTGCAGGAGCATGGGGATCACCCCCCCAAGGGGATCCCCCACAGTGATCCACTGCGGTGGCAGAGTTTGGGCCCCCCGGAGAGGGGCCTCCTAGTGGCCGGTAGCTCAGCACAGCCCTGCGGGGCTGAGGGAACACAAGGAATCCCCCCCATCATGGGCGATCCCCTCCACTGCCTTTGTTGAGGTGGCATGGGCGGGGAGCCTGGAGGGGGGCTCCCCAGCCACTGGATCCTCTGTGCAGCCCTGTGGGGCTGCAGGAGGGCTGGGAATCCCCCCCGCGTGGGGGATTCCCCCCACAGCTTATGAATGGCATTGGCTGAGGAGGGGAGCAGGAAAGGGCTTCTGTGCAGCCGAATGCTCCAGGCAGTCCAGCCGGGCTGCAAGAGCTCAGGGAATCCCCCTCCCTCATGGGGGATTCCCTCTGACCAAATAGAGGCAACGACAGAGGCTGGGAGCCCCGGAGAGGGGCTGCCTAGCCAGGATCAGCTCTGTGCAGCCCAATCGGGCTGCACAACTGCAGGGAATTCCCCCCTCCCCACATGGGGGATTCCCTGAATAGAAGATTGCAGTAGAAGAGGCTGGGAGTCGGAGAAGAGGCTTCCCAGCCGCGACCAGCTCTGCGCAGTCTGATCGGGCTGCCGGAGCGCAGGGAATCCCCCCACCCCCATGTGGGGGATTCCCTGAACAAAAGAGAAAGAATGGAGGCTGGGAGCCGAGGAAGAGGCTCCCCAGCCTGCGCAGCGCAGGAAACATGGGGGAGGGGGCTTAGGAAGCTTCCCCCCTACCCATTTAGAAAGGACAGGGGATCCCTGCTAGAGGGACCACTGCTACCCCTCTTGGAAGGGGGGGATGGAGGGGTCTTACCCCCCCTCACACTCACGCATAGGAGAAGGGGGGAATTCTTTGGGGGGGACACTTCCCCTTCCCCCCTCTCCTTTTTCTGGCTTTTAAAGAAAAAATGGGAATGAAGTGAGCGATGAGAATGAGAATGGTGGGGTATACAATGTGTAACCTCACCCTGTGTTTCTCTTCAGATTCTACCCAGACCGTGGTTGGGGTAGGCTTGTCCCCACAGCCAGATACCCATCGCAAAAGCACAGTCAAGCGTAAGAATACATCCTCTGGGTCGGAGGCCAAACATAAGAGCAAGGCCAAGATACCCCGGAAGGGGACCAAACCCAATGAGGAGGACAGATCTAAGCAATGTAAGAAGAATACGGCGGAGGCCAAATCCTAAAGGAAGGATGGACCCATACCTCTGCCAGATGGACAGGGAGTACAAGTTCATCTGACCAAGGGGACCACTGGGGAGTCCTTGGCCTTGTCCCCCACCAGCGCAGCAAGGGCCCCAGCTGACCAGAACCTGGACAGAGAAAGCGCTCAGGGTAACGAGGGGGGCCTGGGTGCCCCCCTAGACATACCCACACCGGGCCCCGTCCCGTTGCCAGAATCACCTGAACTGAGCCCATGAGACAGGTTTCTTCTTTCTCGAATGGAAAATTTGGAGACCATGATAGCAAAGGCGCTGAATGGTGCCCCAACTGCCAGCCAAACAGTGATGCCTGGACCATCCCAGCCTGTGGCTAGGAGAACAGGCTCACCACTGCCCCCTACATCGAGGCAGAGGAGGAGTCCTCCTTGGTATCTGACTACAGTTCAGTGGATTCCAAGGAGGAGACCCAAATGCTATCAGCGGATGAGAAGGAACATCACAAACAACCCATGTCATCTGGGCTGTTTAAAGCAGCCCTGTTTAGTACCCTGCTGAACAAGGCTAAGTTTACCACAGAGCTGGGGGGCAGACCTCCAGTCAGACAGAGTCAGGGTCAACAGGGAGTGAGGCCAAACATTTCTTGTTCAACTCCAGGGTGACAAAGACGGAGGAAGTACCGTCCCCTCTGCTTTTCCGGGACACCTTACTACAGCAATGGACAATTCTGGCAGCTGGACAGCCGCCCCTTGTGTCAGAAGATAATTTTTACAATTTAATGAAGGACACAGCGAAGTTGCTCCATCCCTCAGAAGTGGATGAGGCACTGGTGGCTTTGGCATTGATGGACACCTTGATCACAGGCCCAGAGGAGGCACTAAAGGTGGACGACTGTAGGTTGGAACAGGTCATATCTAGGGGTTACCAGATGGTAGCCTGGGCAATTAAGGCTGCTACCTCAGCCTCCTTCTTCAACCGGGCCATGCTACTATGGCTCCGAGAACTACAGGCGAGGATTCCCACTGACAACCTCAGTGTACATCAGGACATCAACAAGATTGTGGCAGCAACAGAGTTCTCAGCAGATGCGATTCTGCACGCTACCAAATTCTGCGCCAGGGCACTGGGCACATCAATCATGTCCAGGCGTCTGGTGTGGCTGCACAACTGGCCAGCCGAGATAAAGAAAAAGTGCAAGCTAGCTTCAGCCCCCTTTGTCGCAGGGAAGTTATTCGGGGACGCACTAGAGCCCGCCCTCATAATGTCAAAGGATGGAAAAAAGAGGATGACGACCACCGCGAAGGATGGGAGCCATAAAAAGTTCACCTACAATCACAAAAAGCCTTTTTGAGAGCGCTGTGACAGGCCCTCAATGAGCCAACAATCCTCGTCCAGTTGTACTGACAGACAGCAGGACAGGGGATACCAAGGCAGGCAGTACAACACCTTGTACAACACCCCGTACAACTCGTTCAAGCGGCCCTTTCACAGGGGCCGGGGCAAACCCAATCACAAATCAAAATGACAGGGAGCCCGACCTTGGCATTGGTGGCCGCCTCATGTACTTCGCCGATCGATGGAACGAGACCACAACCAACAAATGGATAAGACACACCATATGTTACGAACTTCCCCTCCCCCTTACACATTCCGAGCCTGTCACACCCCAAAAATTGCACAGGCCGAGGTCTCATGAGGGAGGCCATCAAGCACCTGATGGATATCAGGGCAATAAAACTCGTACCGGCAGATCAAAGGGGCCAAGGGTTCTATTCCATTCTGTTTGTCATTCCAAAGGCATCTGGAGGATGGAGAGTGATCCTGAACCTCAAAGGGCTCAACGAATACTTAGTGTATCGTCAATTCAAAATGCACTCGTTACAGAGCATTCTAAAATCCGTCAGGGAGTCAGACCTACTGTCCTCCATCGACCTTACAGAGGCCTATCTACATGTGCTGATTCACCCGGACCACCAGAGTTTCCTCAGGTTCTGTTACCGCAGGAAGCATTACCAGTACAGAGCACTCCCGTTCGGGCTTTCCTCAGCACTGCGGGTGTTCACCAAATTACTAGCAGCGCTGACTGCTCAGCTGCGCACCCTACCTGTCCGGATCCAGTGCTACCTCAATGACATCCTGATCATTTCATCCAGTTCCATGGCGGAACGAGACCTGCGGGACACAATCCGAACCTTGGGGGACCACGGTTTTTCGATAAACTGGAAAAAGAGTCACCTCTTGCCCACAACTCACCTACAGCATCTAGGGGCAGTGATAGACATGAACAACTGCATGGTGTTCCTGTCGCAGGAACGGAAAGAGAACCTCTGTACTTTGGTTCAGGGGATTCTGGGGGGCAGGGAAGTGATGTTGGAAATGTTATCCAAATTACTGGGGACAATGGTGTCCTGCATAGGTATTGTGCCTTGGGCTCGACTGTACACAAGGCCCCTACAATGGTTCCTACTCCCATATCAGAAGGGGTGCAGTCATTCACCTTGCAGGGTAAAGGTTCCCCGGGAGGTCCTGGAATCCCTCAGGTGGTGGATGTCGTCCAATATCCTCAAGGGCTCCCTGTTCAGAGTGACGGCCCAGGTTACGATCACCACAGATGCTAGCCTGTTCAGGTGGGGGGCCCACCTGCAGAACCAAGTGTGCTAGGGGAAGTGGACTGTGGAAGAGCTCACACACAGCATAAACTGGCTGGAACTGAGAGCGGTACGCCTGGCACTCAGGGCATTCCAAGACAGCGTATGGGACCAACACGTCCTCATACTCATGGACAACATCACTACCAAGGCGCACATAAACAGACAGGAGGTACGAGGTCGAAAGTCCTCATGAAGGAAGCTCGAGAACTTTGCTCTTGGGTGAAGCAGAATGTCTGGATGTTGACGGCTGAACACATTTTGGGCATATCCAACATCTAGGCGGATTGGTTGAGCAGGACTACAATAGACCATGCGGAATGGAGGCTACAGCCCAGCCTCTTCTGCCAGATAATGAGTCACTTCGGACAGCCGTGCATCGATCTGTTCGCATCACCGCAAAATGCTCAGCTAGACATCTGTATCTACATAACCAGATTTCTGTCACCGGGTGCAGAGGATGCGGATGCACTCTGCTGCCAATGGCCAAAAGGCCTGCTGTATGCCTTTCCTCCCATAGCGCTGATTACAGGGACAATTCACAAGATGAGACAGGAGAAAGTGGAGTTGATACTCATGGCTCCCCACTGGCCAAGACGGCCCTGGTTCGCCGACCTGAGTAGCCTTTCAGTAGGCAACCCATGGCAGATCCCCATGTCAGTGTCAACATCAGCCAGGGGGCGATCTTACATCTGGACCCACAATGGCTCCAACTAGCTACCTTGTGTTTGAGCGGGACACTCTAGCAAAGGCTAAGCTATCAAGTAGTGTCATAGACATGATTCAAGTGGCACGTCGGCTGGCCAATCTTCAAATTTATGAGTACACACGGGGGGTGTTTCAATCTTGGTGCCTCAGCAAGCAGCTGGACCCCGGAACCGTTTTAGCGGATCAAGTCCTGGAATTCCTTCAGGATGGTTTAGACAAGGGTCTAGCTCCCAACATGCTATGAAGACAGGTGGTGGCCATCTCCTCAGTTCTAGACCAGAACTCTGGGGGGGGGGCCTAGCTCAGATCCCTATGGTTCACAATTTTCTGAAAGGGGGCCACAAACCTTCAGCCTCCAGTTGTGCATCGTTACCCAACCTGGGATCTTCCAAAGGTTCTGAGAGCACTCACCAGGGAACCCTTTGAACCCCTTGAATCAGTGCCGGCAACCATGTTAACTTGGAAAACAGCCTTCCTTTTGGCGATAACATCGGCCAGGAGAATCTCAGAACTGGCAGCGTTGTCAGTTAGGAGGGACCTCTGCATATTCCATGAAGATAGGGTGGTTCTGAGATTAGACCCAGCGTTCATTCCCAAGATTAACTCTTGGTTCCACAGGGCGCAGGAAATTATTCTCCCAAAATTGAACCCCAACCTTCCCAGCCCAGAAGGGGAGGATTGGCACACATTGGATGTCAGGCATGCCTTAGACATCTATATTAAGAGAACTGCAGATTTCAGGAAGACAGAGGCATTACTAGTCGCATTCCAAAATAGTAACCGCAGACGGAAAGCCTCATCCACCATGGTGGGCAGGTGGTTGAGAGCAGCGATTAAGGCTGCTTATCAAGCACAGGGCCTTCCAGCTTCAGCCGGGATCACGGCTCACTCCACTAGAAGTGCAGTGGCATCGGTAGCTTGGTCAGCTCAGGCCTCAATTGAGGAAGTGTGCAGAGCAGCGACATGGTCTTCTCTGACGCCGTTCATTCTGCACTACTGCTTGTAGTGTAAGGGAGGTATGGGAGTGTAAGTGTACGGGAGGGAGAAAAGTCTAGGCTGTTTGTAGATGCTTTTCTTACCCTTTTTAGCAAGAGAATTACTGTTGAAAATCCAGCCTGGAGGAACTTTTGTGTGTTCATACTTTCCTACACACCCATGGAGAGAAGATTTGATTTCCATGACAGAAGCTCACTGGTACACAGGACTGTGACAAATGCTTTATCTATGAGTGAAGAAATTTTTTGATTTCTGCAGCTGGACATTTTCTCAATCTCTGCAAAAAGAAGTTGTGGGACTTTGCTTTTCAAAAACATACATCTAAAATGTGAGAATTAAGGAAAACCATATTATTTATTATTATTTATTATTTATTTGATTTATATACCGCCCCCTCTCCCAGAGGACTCGGGGCGGTTCACAGCCAATAAAAGCAATATCAATACAATACAAATTAAAAAACAATTAAAATAATTAAACAACGGCCGCTTAAATATCGTTTTAAAATCAGTTTAAATAAATTAAGAACAACCCCAAAAACTTTAAAACAGAATTATATAAAATTTAAAATCTAAATTTAAGATTAATTAACCCTTTGGGTTATATTTGGGGATGAATTAAAGGATTGTTGATTGCATCTGAAATGATGACCCTCAATTGTAGAAAGATCATGAATCTTTTTACAGCTAAAAGAAAATAGTATTTCTTAACACAGCAGGTCAAAGATGACCATTTTCCAGACAGTTGATTATCGAAAACAAAAAAGAAATTGGTTAAGACTGAGGAATTCCATCAAGTAATTTCATAAAAGCTGAAGAAATTAATGGGTGGAATTATCTTTGGATAACTACATTCCACAGATATGCTTTGAAGATCCAAACTTTGTATTGATAATATGAAATATTGGACAGGCATTTCTATTATTTGGGTATTATTGAGTAACCATGCAACATGTTTTATTTACTCTTTAAACAGATGAAGAAGGGAGTACAGATGTAAATTCCTGGAATTCAATCTAAATAGTTCCTATAACTAATGGTAAATACACAACTTATGGCTTTAACTCTGAGAAAGCCTGTATTGAGCTCTTCTACTGGTGAATATCTCAGTTGATGGCATACATACTTTTATAAGGTTTAAGATCCAACACAAACTGGATAACAGGTACTTATTCTTGTGATGAATGCTACGGCTACAATATGAAATGAGAGAGGGTTGATTGTTTTTCAAGGACAGGACTACATTTTTGAGAGAGGAAAATATTTTATTGCAACCATATCAATAAAGATTTTAATCTAGACCAAAGCTGTGTTTGCATCTCAGACTATGCTGTACTCTGGTTTGTTGGTTTTGCTTAAGCATGATATATGAAACTTATATGACAGAACTAAATTTAGACAGAGCTCCAGAGAGTTAAATAGATTAGCAAATAACAACAACAGTAACTCAGGAAAAAAATAGGCTAATTGTTCTGTGTTGAAGAAAGTCAGAGATAACTACCTATGAAATCTTTTATATATTTGCTTCTGAATAAACATCATGAAAGTATTATCATGCATAAACACATTTTCTCTAAAGTATGGTCATTTAACTGACAGAAATTGACATTGCAGAAACCATTGCTGAAACAAACAATTGAACAAAAAATGACAGGCTTTTGGACATTTTATTTATTATAGTAGAAACTGTTCACAAGAGGACCCCTGCATGGTTCTAGTTCAGTGGTGGCGAAACTTGTGCTTACCAAGTGCCCAAAAGTACGCACTTTGCACGTGCTATCCACATTTGCATGCAGCTCCTCCATGCATGCTGCATGTGGAAGCACACCGTCTGTGCAGGATTGCAGGTTTGGCACATGCAATGCATGCACACTGATCACAGGCACCCATGCACCCATGAGCAATCGTGTGTGCATGCACAAGAGACAAGCTGGATTTCCTGCTGCAATTGCACACATGCACAGAAGAGGCTCGAAGACCAGTTGGGTCTCTGCAATCGCGCATGCATTCATGCACAATTGCATGTGCAATTGGAGGTAAGTTGGAGGTAAGTTGGCCAAGTTCACCATCACAATTCTAGTTCATGGTTCTGGAAACAAGAAGGTGATAATGATGGATGGATGGATGGATGGATGGATGTTTCAAATGGAAAAGAGTTTACAATTAGAAAATTTCTAATGAATTAACAAGAAATATTTAAGAGATAATTAAAAATTAACAATGATTGGGGTACATCTAACATTAGTATGTGTATGCATATATCTGTGGAATTTAAATTGAATTTTCACTCAATAGACACCAAGTCTACAGTCCAGGCCTGCAAACACTCAGTGATTATGTTGATTCCAATCTAGGACTGCTCTAAAATATTTGCATGAGTGCTTTATCAGAAATCTCAAACTCTTAGGAAAACTAAGGCAGTCTAAAGTTTCAGTACAACTCTGCAGACTACTTTGAAAAAGAATCAGATTATTTCAAAGAAAGTAGGAATCCTCTAACAATCTACTTCAATTTGACATTTGGATGTTGTTTAAGAACCACTTGTGCATATGTATGTGCTTGATTGCTTGACATTGAGTAATCTTATATCATTTAAATAATGCAGGCTTTTCTTTTCTTTTTAAGCTCAAAATCAATGTCTTGATATAAGGAATATTATAAGATTCAAAAATAAAATGGTATATACATATGTTAGCACAAATATATTAATTTGGATGTGTATTAGAAATGTTTGGAGTTGGGTGGGTCTCTGTTTCTCTGGTCCTCTGGTACAGGCAGGCACCGGCAAATTCCTGAGAAATTTCTGATGCCAAAGAAGAAATGTTACTAAGAAGGGGTGGGTGTGTTGTAACTTGAGAAAAGGTATAGAGACAGCCTTGGATTAGTTGCAACACCTGAAGGCACATCCCAGAGGGAGGGAAATATGATGTTAGGATGAAACAATATATATTTGTTTGCCTTTTTGGAATTCTGGTGTGTGTCTCTCTCAGTTTTGAACCATCTTTTCCATAAAGTTCATGCTTTATGCTGAGGGACTCAACCATTTTGCAAAATGTTTTCATTCTGTATCATCTCTGCTTTATTGCAATAAAGCCTTTTTGTTTTCATCAATCCAAGTTGTTTTATTTGATTGGTTGGAACCATTCACAACATTGAAAGAAACAAAATAGCAGCAATAGAAATAAATATTCACCCTGCATTACTGCATGATAAAATATGGCTTTTTTGTGCTATATCATTAGATCCTTTTAGCTTCTAGCCACTAGAAGTGTTACTATTACCTTTGAAAATACTGGTTTCTATATTTCCATTTATAGATAAAGAGCACATACAGAAAGCTATCTGACCCACAACTGGAAATTTATTTATTTCCTAGATCTTTGGGGAAAATGAAATTGAAATGTGCATCATGGCATTGAAATTTTCATTTATTACTAGCATTTTTTAAGAAATTACTTGAACACTGATTGTACAAAAAAACAGGAGCAGACTGAAGATAATTCCACAGAATCCTGCTCTGCCTTTTTTCAATAGAAAGGTTGCATGCAATATCAGTGTTATCACTAGTGAAGGTGATTCTCTGTCAGTTTTCTCTGTATCAAGACTGTTTACTATTAAGCAAGCTTTTTGGGAAATACAAAAAATACTTATTTTCCTATAGGCAAGATTTGTTTTCTTCAGTTTTATGTTTGCAGCTTTATTTCACTAGCACCTTGCCGGTTGTGGGGGAGGAATGAAACTAGAGAAATATAATACTGCTTCAATCCATAGAGGGGGTTCCCTCCTCTCTTTTCTAATGGCATTTTATGGACTTCTCAATGACAATAACAAAAGTATCTCAGAGTTAAAAGGCCTTGAAATGATAAACTATTAGAGATTCACCAGAAGCAAAAATCAGTAAGAATACCTTGTGGTTTGTTTTTAGAACGGAGAGACAGACTTGAATTGTGAACAAACAGCTCTTTTTATTAATCAGACAGACACTCCAGACCGACTGAACAAACA